>BOPP01000019.1:4624385-4652513 GCA_017312745.1 Gryllus bimaculatus | reverse complement strand
CGTAAAGACAATTACTATTGCTAAAATTTCACGCAAAATCTTAATAGCTATCTCATCAGCCGTCAATTTCATCTAGCGGGAGCTTCTGCCTCCCTCGCTCGCCAAGTACCAATTTGCTAGAAAAAACTAATATTTTAAGTTTCGAGAAGCGAAACCTTAGGTACATTTTGAGGCAGCAATCAAAAACGTAAGTCGCCACCCACTTATTATGTGGTAAAGAGTAATAGTAAAACTGTGAAGCAGACAAAATATATAGATATTAAATGTAGGAGATTTAAAATAACATGAGCAAGAAACACAACTTTAAATAATTATTCACTCAAATGGTACTTTAAATTTCTTAACGATGGTCATTTCTTTATGCAATTTCATTAAAAACTCAATTTTCAAGTACGTATCCTAAATGAACTAAACGTCAGCCAATGTTTCCTGTAAAGACATTACTATTGCTAAAATTTCACCAAAATCTTAATAGCTATCTCATCAGCCGTCAATTTCATCTAGCAGGAGCTTCCTCCTCCCTCGCTCCCAAGTACCATTTGCTAGAAAAAACCTAATATTTTAAGTTCGAGAAGCGAAACCTTTAGTCATTTTGAGGCAGCATAAAACGTAGTCCATCCACTTTATTAGTGGTGGTACAAGTAATCAGGTTCAGAAAACGTGACTGGCATACGACAAAATATATTAATATTTACTATGAATGGTACTAGGAGATTCTCTTTATTAAAATAATCACATGAAAACAAGGAACACAAAGAATAAATAATTATTGTTCATTTCACACATAGAATAGGTACAGTTTAAATTTCTCCTGAATGTTTACATTCAAAAACATATATTTTCCTTATTTATATAGAGGTGACTATAAAAAATCATTTTTTTTTTTTAGGAAGAGCCTTAATGAAGCGCTCTTTTACCTACATTGTTTTTTGAGTTAGTGTAAAATTTAAAAAATGATAAACAATGTTTATTCTAACTGGCATTTACACAAATACTTCAAGTAAGTAAATTATTTTGCAAATAATACTTTCTTTTTCGAATGATTCCTTTCGATAAGTTAAGTGGTTTCAGGCATACAAGCAATTTCGAATGTTTTTAAAAAGTGGGTCAAATGGTAAAGGATTAACGATTTAAAATCAATTGAAAATCCAAATTGGTATGTTTCAGTTTTTAAAAAAGATTAAGTTTGCATTTTTTTTATTCTTTAATTTTTTTGGGGGGAATAAACAATAATATTTTACAAGATACTTGAAAATTGTTTGTTAGGCCATATAACAATTAGGTTATTTTTATATGGTTTAGTAAGCATCGAATGGCATTTCAAAATATTAAATTGTATTTCAAGTGTTTTTCTATTGAGTCATAGGCCTTAGTTAAGAACATGTCTTACGCATACATCGCCTATTTTATTGGCATGTTTAAGGACGGTATATAGCTGGTCTTGTCTGCGGAATAATCTATCTCTACTATTTAATCCCTTCAGAAATAAGGGACACTTTATGGCAATGAAAACACACTTCTCAGCAAAAGAAAACCAGTTTATTAAATTCGCATTCGCAGACTAAAAATAAAGTTTTCGTTACATTACGCAGGATTTTACGAGCTTTATTACTAGTAGGAACTATGTCAATTGCCCTCATATTCTTAAAATTTGTTCCTAATTGAATAAAGCGTACTTAAAGTCCTTTGTGTGTAAATAAGTTATTATTTTGTATGTTTATTTAATCGCCAACTGTAACACTCATTTCAATTGCAACGTATTTATTCATTTCCATCGAATTAAAGTGGTAGCTTCACATCCTGAATGAAATACGAGTAACGCGTATTGTAAGCAAAAAAATTACATCTGCGTGAAAAATATTAATTTTATTAAAACGTATGACATTTTATATTTTGTTTTATATATTTTTATTATTTTATGCCATAGAATTCATTTCTGCGCCATCTATAATGACTTATTAAAATCTTTACCATAAATTATGGACTTAAGGGCTCTAAAAATTATGGCTTCTAATGTATGATATTTACAATAATTATAAAAATAGAGTTTCTATTTAAAATATACACAATCTTTATATAGATTTTTAAACTCGGTAGATGTATTATCTTACTTTCTTTGAATTTTTTCGTATGATAGTTGTAAAATTCAGATTCCCGGAAGAGAATATAGTAAGATACGTACGAATTTCAAACTTATACTCCATAACTCTCAATTGATGCTTCTTGCTGTATAATTTGCTTTCGGCATTATACTTTTTATAGTTTAACAATGTTAAAGGAGTGGCGCTCTTGCAGCGCTTTCTGACTAGCATCTTTTCACCAACGATGCTTTTGAGTGTCATAATGAATGAAAGCGTAAGTTTATGGCAATAGACACTGAAGGAATAACGAGTTCTCAAGATAATTAAAAATTGAGAAGTCTACTTAGATTATCTGACGGTTAAAAGAAACCGCGGTAATCGATTTGTAAGTGTGGTATGACTGCTACAATAACATCTGCGAAATATCGGTCTTTTATGAAATATAATAGTGTGTTTATGTAATTGCTACTAGTTTGTGAACACTGATCAATCCACATATACATTTATTCATGTTATATTACAAGACGAACAGGTACAAGAACAATGGTCTTTCCAAGATACAGCGGTAAATGTACAATTGGTACTTACAGAATATCAAACGCAAAATAACAAACAATGCTATTCCATGTTGGAAACAAAATTTTGCTCTAATAATAGGGTTTATTCAGTGTTATAGAGATATGTTCTCGAAAATTCACACTACCTTTAAATAACATTTGAAGTAATTATTCAACCTTCCTTGCGCCAGTTGGCCTTTTCACTTTCCTTGATAGTCACAAATAGTTAGAAAAGAACATTTTACCCATGGAGGACGTCCAAGTTAAGTTTTCAAATGCTAAAATACCAGGATCGGTTACACCGCCATAACTACCCCTTTGCATAGTATTTTAACTTTTCCTTGATTTATGAGGAAATAAGCTAACACCTTATATTTATCTATCAAAAGAAGTGTATTATTTACAGATCGATGGGTTACATCTGGCACTGATGCCAGACTTTCATAAACCACGCAACATTTCAATCGTGCATACGGATTGAGTTGCATTGCGCGGTGACAAGCGACTTGTGCTAATTCTTTCTGTAATTTTAATTTTTTTGCTTTTTAAATTTATTGACGTAGTATTGTAGCCTATGTGTGTTTTTGATTTTTGTTGTTTATTTCTTCAAGCTATTTTACTTTAGTTGATTTGACAAGAAAGGTTCGTTTCTTTCTGTTGTGCTCATAGGGGTAAACGTTTTCCCGCAACTATCTCTGGGTAACCCTTGGGGAGAACTCTGCACGTGTTAAGCCTCATAATCTTCCCCTATCTCTTATATTCCATCAACATGAGGGAAAGTTGTTAAATAAAGACCGTACTTATTTATTTTAAAATGTATAATGGGTAACTTTCAATCCGCTACACAATATCAAATAAAATAAAAGAAACGCAGTGGCAAAATTAATTTTCAAAAAAAATTATTGAGATCATTCATCGAGATGATTTCCTCTGAAACAATTCAGCAATCACTTTCTTAAAAGTATTTGAAAATCTTGATCAATTAGCTTTTGCTTGCGTGTTAGTTCACAAAATACTTTTTGTTTTAAAACTTTTTACTCTTAAGTAAAGCGTTATGTGGACTCAACATGCTGTGTTGAAGTGCTTTCACGACCTGTACTGCAGATGAAATATGGGTAAAACCAAACGGCAAAACAACCCTTAACAAGATACGTCTTCACTCTTCACTGTATAGGGCTCACATCTCTTACACAATTAGAACAGCACTCTTGGGGTAATCCGGTAAAAACGATAAATGAATGCTTTCCACTACGCCGCATAAGAAATAACATCTATTTTAAAAATAACATGACAAGAAACACAACTTAAATAATTATTCACTCAAAATGGTATTTTAAATTTATTGAAATGTTTTACATTAAAAACATTATTTTTCTTATTTATAATAGAGGTGACTTCATAAAAAATCTTAGAGACCTTAATGAGAGCGCTCTTTTACCTACATGTTTTTGAGTTAGTGTAAAATTTAAAAAAATGAAAACAATGTTTATTCTACTGCATTTACACATACTTTCAAGTAAAGTAAATTATTTTGCAATAATACTTCTTTTTCGAAATGATTCCTTTTCGATAAGTTAAGTGGTTTCAGCATACAACAATTTCCGAATTTTTTAAAAAGTGGGTCAAATGTAAAGGATTAACGATTTAAAATATTGAAAAATCCAAATTGTATGTTTCAGTTTTTAAAAAAGATTAAGTTGCATTTTTTATTCTTTAATTTTTTGGGGGGGAATAAAACAATAATATTTTACAAGAATATTGAAAATTGTTTTTAGGCATATAACAATTAGGTTATTTTATATTGGTTTAGTAGCATCGAATGGCATTTAAAAATATTAAATGTATTTAAAGTGTTTTCTATTGAGTCATAGGCTTAGTTAAAACATGTCTTTACGCATACATGCCTATTTTATTGCATGTTAAGGACGGTATATAGCTGTTATGTCTGCGGAATATCTATCTCTACTACTTTAATCCCTTCAGAAATAAAGGGACACTTTATGGCAATGAAAACACACTTTAGCAAAGAAAACCAGTTATTAAATTCGCATTCGCAGACTAAAAATAAAGTTTCGTTACATTACGAGGATTTTACGAGCTTTATTTACTTAGAGGAACTATGTCAATTGCCCTCATATTTTAAAATTTGTTCCTAATGAATAAAGCAGTACTTAAAGTCCTTTGTTGTAAAATAAGTATTATTTTGTAGTGTTATTAAATCGCAACTGTAATCACTCATTTCCAATTGCAACGTATTTATTCATTTCCACTCGAATTAAAGTGGTACTTCAATCCTAGAATGAATAGAGTAACAGCGTATTGTAAACAAAAAAATTACACTGCGTGAAAAATATAATTTTATTAAAACGTATTGACATATTTATATTTTGTTTTATATATTTTTATTATTTTATCCATAGAATTCATTTCTGCGCCATCTATAATGACTTATTAAAATCTTTACCATAAATATGGGACTAATAAAGGTGCTCTAAAATTATGCTTCTAATGTATGATATTTACCTAATTATAAAAATAGAGTTCTATTTAAAATATACACAATCTTTATATAGATTTTTAAAACTCCGTAGATGTATTATCTAACTTTCTTTTGAATTTTTCGTATGATAGTTTTAATTCAAGATTCCGGAAGAGAATTAAGTAAAGATACGTACGAATTTCAAACTTATACATCAAATCTAATTGATGCTTCTTTCTGTATAATTTCTTTCGGCATTATACTTTTTATAGTTAACATGTTAAAGGAGTGCGCTCTTGCAGCGCTTTCTGACTAACAATCTTTCACCACGATGCTTTGAGTGTCATAATGATGAAAGCCGTAAGTTTATGGCAATAGACACGTGAGGAATACGAGTTCTCAAAGATATTAAAAATTGAGAAGTCTACTTAGATTTATCTGACGGTTAAAAAGACACGGGTAATCGATTTGTAGTGTGTATGACTGCTACAATAACATCTCGAATATCGGTCTTATGAAATATAATAGTGTGTTATGTCTTGCTACTAGTTTGTGAAACACTGATCAATCACACATATACATTTATTCATGTTATATACAAGACGAACAGGTTACAAAACAATGTCTTCAAGATACAGCGGTAAATGTAAATTTGTACTTACAGAATATCAAACGCAAATAAAAACAATGCTATTCATGTTGGAAACAAATTTTCAATAAAGGTTTATTCAGTGTTATAGAGATATGTTCTTCGAAAAATTCACACTACCTTAAAAACATTTGAAGTAATTATTCAACCTTCCTTGACAGTTGGCTTTTCACTTTCCTTGATAGTCACAAAAATATTAGAAAAAAATTTTACCCATGAGGACGCCAAGTTAAGTTTTCAATGCTAAAATACAGGATCGGTACAGCCATACTACCCCCTTTGCAATAGTATTTAACTTTCCTTGATTTATGAGGAACATAAGCTAACACCTTATATTTATTATCAAAAGGTGTATTATTTACAATATGGGTTTACATCTGGGCACTGATGCACAGACTTTCATAAACCACCAACATTTAAATCGTGCATACGGATTGATGCAATTGCGCGTCAAGCGACTTGTGCTATTCTTTCTGTAATTTTAAATTTTTTTGCCTTTTTAAATTTATTGACGTAGTATTGTAGGCTAGTGTGTTTTGATTTTTGTTGTTTATTTCTTTCAAGCTATTTTACTTTAGTTGATTTAAAAAGTTCGTTCTTTCTGTTGTGTCATAGTACACGTTTTCCGCAACTATCTCTGGTAACCCTTGGGAGAACTCTCACGTGTTAAGCCTCATAATCTTCCCTATCTTTATATTTCCATTCAAAGAGGGAAAGTTGTTAAATAAACGTACTTATTTATTTTAAAATGTATAAGGTAACTTTCAATGCCCTAACACAATATCAAATAAAAATAAAAAACCATGCAAAATTAATTTTCAAAAAAAATTATTGAGTATTATCGAGAGATTTCTTGAAACAATTCACAACACTTTCTTAAAAGTATTTGAAAATCTTTGACAATTAGCCTTTTGCTTTTCGTGTTAGTCACAAAAATACTTTTTTTAAACTTTTTACTCTTAAGAAAGCTATGTGACTCAACATGCTGTGTTGAATGTTTCACCGAATTACTGCAGATGAAATATAGGTAAAACACAAACCAAACCAAACCTAACAAGATACGTCTTCACTCTTCACTGTATACTCACATCCTTACACAATTAGGAACACAACTCTTGTATATCCCGTAAAAACGATAAATGAATGCTTTCACTACGCGCATAAGAAATAATCTTCATCGATATCAAGCAACTATTAATAGTACTTCTAGTTGTTTCTGCGAGAGCGAATTCTGAACTAATAATTATGCAAACAAACCTCGGCAGTCTTCGCGAACCACAGTTTATACAGAAAGCATAAATAGAATAAGATTGAGAAAGCTACGCCTTCTAAGTGTGACGTCACTAAGATGGCCATCATCACCAAGATTTGATTTTCGGTGGCATTGATATAATCGATGAGTGCCGAACCAGCAAAAATTTTATAAAATGTTCAAAAGTATCTCATCGTGTAGATTATGGTATGGGAAACGTTTCTTTAAAGACTTTGACCTCAAAAATCTTAGTTTTTAAGCCCCAGAATGCTTCGTTTAGGAGTTATATAACGATATAACTGTCTGAGTGCTGCGGGTTGCATTTGACATGAATATTTAGATGGGTTTTGTAAAACAAATCCTTCATATTTTTAGTCAATGTGTAATTCGTCACATCTCCGTGAAATTATCTTCCTTTAGAGACCTCATTTATAAAGATCGATTGCGCGTGAGAACCCATTTCCCACACCCTCAGCCGTCTGATTTGGGTTGATGATAGCAGCACAACAAACTGTGAGTTGAGTAAATTTGACCTCAGGAAAGAAGAAAAAACAAACGTACAAACTTTCGGTGATTTTCCAGCTTACTATTAATTAATTTTATTCTATTGTATACATCAAAATTAAACTTCAATTAATTTATAAGTGTACATTGCCTTTTAATTTACCTCAAAAACGAAACAATCCCCTAAATACCGCTCTGATCCCTGTATGTAGGCGCACTCGGTACATGGCACCTCCAACGCTGGTCTTACAAGGGTACTTAAACCCTATTCGTAAATTGTCGAAAATTTCAAAAGTTTACATTTTTTCGGGGTATTCCTACAAATACAAAATTAAAGAGAGAGATTTTTTCTTTAAATAATATTTTGTCCATAATTTGCTCTTTTATTAAGATCATGTATATTTTTTGAAACTTTTAGTAGTTTTCGCGCAATATTGCATTTGATTTGTGCAATTTTAAAATATTACAAATACAAGGTTGTCTAAAAACAGATCCAATTTTTTTCTTTAAACTTTTGGATGGTATAATACTAAATGCACTCTAGAAGATGTAAAAGCCATATTACTCTATTGATTTTTCGAAAAAATACAAAATTGTAATTTTTACTTGTCTTTCACGTTCTTAATATTTATATTAGGGGCAATTTCTTCACGTTAATGAATTTGTAAGTGCATGTGCTTTAAATACTGTAATATAAATTTTCTCGAAAAGTCAAAACTGTTTTCTGTTAAAATGGTCTCAAATGTCGACATTCAAACGCCATTTTCTCAAAAATTGCTCCAAATTTTTTCTTCAAACTTTTTTCAAGAGATAGTACTGATTCCACTGTTTATGATGACCAAGAATTAATTTTTCTGAATCTTTTGTGTTTTTACAAATTACGCAAATGTAATTTTGTTTGAAATACCTCTCACGCCTTTCATATTCATATTTCCAGTTATTTGTAAACACTGTTGCATTTGTGACTCTAAATGCTTCAAATTACTTTAGGTAATGCTTTTCGAAAACTCAATACTTTTTTGTGAAAAAATGTTTAAATTTCGCATTCACAGTAACATTTAAACTCCATTTTCTTATAAACGGCTCCAAACTTTTAATTGAAAAATTGCCATTTAGGAGGAGATTTTACTCTTCTTTAGTATTATTAAAGTAATAATTCGATTCTACTAATAGAAAATTGTGACAATTTTTTTTAAATGAACTTTCCGCGTCGACAGATGGCAGCTGGAAAGAGGATGGAACAAGTGAGAATATCTAGCCCAGAGCAATGAAAATAGAAATGTAATGTATGTGCTCTTCTGTAGAATAACAAGTTTATATATCAATTATGGTATCGTATCATAAAACGTACTATATAAAAAATTAAGAGAAATTGCGAGAGAAAACAGTATGAGAATGTGGAGATACAGTGATTAAAATTATTTATCATAATATCAACAAACAGACACACATCAAAAGAAATTAAATTAATTTAAAAAATAGTGTATGACATATTGAGATGGAATTAAATAAATTTTATAATAATCAAAAACGACTGATGGTCACACTTCCAAATGTAAGGACTTCAAAACAAATTTTCTGAGTAAAGTTAAATCTTCCTGTGGATACATAGTGTGTAGAGGTTATTTAAATAAATATATAAAAAGAGATGTACATAAATTATACTTAAGTTAATATTTTATTTCATCTTATGTCTATAGGGTAATGTATGCAAATTATCTATTATATATGTACTATCTTCATATGAAAAGAGTACAATTTTTCTATTTTTCGTTGAACATAATGTATATTCATTTGATACAGTATTAAACACATCTTCATACGTCTCTACAGCATTGAATAAGCAATGTTTATACATATCAAATATCATTTTATCTATATTTCGTTTTTTAATGTCTTTAGATGCTTTTCCCTATATTATCAGTTTTAAAATAATTTTTTTTATCTCAATCCCACAATTTTTCGAATGGGAATTCTTAAATACTCATTGTTGAGGCTGCGAAATATTGCTTAGATGATTGGGGGAGCATTAGCAAACTGCATCGAATTGTGTGTTCTCACTATCCGAGAGAATTCTGAAAAAAAGCGACTCATAATTGACAAACATAATTACTTTGCCGTAGGAATAAACGGGTATTGAAGAGATTGTCATGGTTACCTCCCTCTGGATAAAAATAAACGTTCTCCTTTCGAATTTCACCTCATTATGCTTTCTGCTTTCCTCACCGCATCTCAGAGTGCTGGTTCAAAGAAACTACACGATAATAGCTCGCGCCCAACGTACCATTAACTTTCAATTCGCCCCATACGCGTATTGCTTAGCTTCTCGACTCGATCGATACAAAAATGGTCGCGGCTACTCTGATTCGCAAACAATGTGAGCTCGTCGCGTCTGATGTGGAAAAAAACTGGAATCCGAGAAATCTTGACAATGAGAAAATTTTTCGTCGTGGCCGCCCGGAAGGTGGTGCATCCTATTGGTGATTTTTCGAAGCAGTTAAAAGACATTTTCAGAGAGCTTTGTACAAAAATGAGTTTTTTGTCAATTAGGAAATAAATCGCGGGGGTTTTGAGCAAAATTACACGAAGGCGGGAAGTTTGAAACGTATAACATTTTCTTCTTAAATGCCTTTAAAGAGTAGCGAAACTGATATATTCGAAACCTGCCGGCAAATATGAATTAATTCGGCGGCCCATGTACCAACAATTGTATTGATTTTGGTGTTGAGGAAATGTGAGCTAGGTATTTCAACAGACCTCAACGCCAATAAACATAATTCATCGTTGAAAAAAATGAAACAAAATGAATAAAATTATGGAAATATTGTACAAAAATTCGAAAATGTATAAAAATATCATGCAAATGTGGTTAAAATTGTAAAAATTGGTATGTTAATGGCATTGTCAAAATATGAGCCAGCACGCCCTCTTTCTATACTACTGGTGATTATTAGATGGAACGCCAGGCGGGGCGAGGGCTTCCGTTTGTTGAAGCTGGCGCATGAGCGAAAATCAGAATTTAGTTGTTATTTTCCTACTAACTGTCGGCCTCTTGTTGCGCGGGCGGCGCGCGCAGGGTGTCGTACACGTCGGTGCTGACCATCGTGGCGTTCTCCACGGAGCGCTACCTGGCCATCTGCCACCCGCTGTACGCCTACAGCATGAAGGGGCTGCGGCGCGCGCTGCTCGTCATCGGCTCCATCTGGCTGGTGGCGTTGGGCGCGGCCGCCCCCTTCGGCGCGTACACCAAGGTCTCCTACTTGGAGTTCCCGCCAGGTAAAGCGAAGCCTCCCCGACCAGCTAACACAATAGTTTTAGATAGCCACTAATAAAAGAGGGTTTCTTTTAGGGCATACACAATGTACTACAAGTTCCATTGTTTGAATAGAGACGCTTTCGTCTGATCAGCTTCAATTGATTTTAATGTAACATAGTACTTAAGTAATCAAAATAAAAGAAAATCCAGGCTGTCTAACAAATAGTGTATGACACACGTGGTAAATGATTTGATTTTGCTCGTATGATTGCGCCACTTGGCCTTTCCGCTTCGAGTCGCAACCTTTTCTACTTGCAAAATAAAATGCCATGTTTACTACTCACATTATAAGTATTATACAAGACTGCTAAGAAGTGACGCATATTCAGAAATGAAAGTTCAACTTTTATCAATATCATCTGGGAAACAAAAGTACTTTCAGTACTTGTGCTACTGAAAGTATAACAATTAGAAAACAAAAAAACCTAACAAACCTCCGAATGGAAAAGTATATAGTATGTTCTGGTGATCGTCAGTTAAATGTGTAAATCACCCCAAAAAATTAACCTTAAGTTGATGTCTTGAATATAATATTTTCGTACATTTCATGACAAATGTTATTTTTCGTAACATGACGGAATTTCTAGAATCAGCCTATCAGCCTACTCTGGAAACTTTCCCATCTAGTGATGGTAACATCAAGTGTCGTGCCTAGTAATACATACTACTAGCAGAATCCGGCAGACGTCCTGCTCTTCATCTCCCTCCTCCTCCCTTTGTCTCCTACCATCTCTTTTTGTCTCTCCTCTCTCTCTCTTTTGTCAGTCCATCTCTCTCTCTCTCTCTTTTATCTCGCTCTTCGTCTCTCTCTGCCTGTCTCTATGCCCCTGCCTCTGTGACTTCCTCTCTCTCTCTCTCTCTCTCCGTTCCTCTCTGTCTCTGTATTTCTCTCTGCGTCTATCTCTCTCTGTTTCTCTGCCTCTGTATGTCTCTGTCTGTCTGTTTCTCTCTCTCTTTTTCACTTTGTCTTTCTACATGCGTCTCTCTTTGTCTCTGTTTCTCTCTGTCTCTTTCTGTCTGTTTCTCTCTTTGCACCTGCCTCTGTCTCTCTCTGTTCCTGTCTCTGTCGGTCTCTATCTCTGTCTGTACGCCGGTCTGTCTGTATGTCAGTATCTGTCTTTCTCTGTTTTTCTCTTTCTCCCTGCGTCTCTGTCTCTCTGTCTTTGACTCTGTTCTTCTCTGTCTCTCTTTCTGTCTCTGTCTGCCTCTCGGTGTGTCTGTTTCTCTCTGTCCCTGTCTCTCTGTTCCTCTCCCTGACCCCGACTATCTGTCTTTTTGTCTCTGTCCCTGACTCTCTCTGAGTCTGTCTCTCCCTCTCTCGTGCTGCCCGTTCTGTCCTCCTCGGCCTCGTCCTGCGTCACACGGCAACAATGAAGCTCAAATAAAGTTAAATTTTAATGGAAACTGAATTAAAATTAAGCGCAATCTTGTGCTGTAGTGCTATTTAGTACAGTTACAAAAAAATAAGAGAACAGAATCCTTCTGCGTGAAAAATGACGTAGATGTGTCATCTTTCATGGAGATCCGGCACACGGATCTATCACACGGGTCTCTGGCGGAGTATATTTGGAACCTGTCTCTTAGCGACAGGCGAAACATAATGATCGTGGTTCATCTTCAAGCGTATTATCTAAATTATTTATTTTCTGCATTTGTTTTGTATTATCTCTGCCAAATTTTGCAAGGACACTGCGTTAAAACCTGAAGACGAACCTGTAAATATTTCGTACCTACTCATACACTCTTTCGATAGCATCGATGTCGATTATATATTGTTGAATTCGCTTTTTTTAGTAAAGACTATTTAATACGTAGTGCACGAAACACAGTTTCTCGTGCTTGTTTTTCGTGTGTGAAACAGTTTGCTTTTTTCGTCTGAAAAAAGTTTCGTTCCTTCGCTTCGAAAGAAAGAAAGAAAGAAAGAAAGAAAGAAAGAAAGAAAGAAAGAAAGAAAGAAAGAAAAGAAGAAAGAAAGAAAGAAAGAAAGAAAGAAAGAAAGATTTTCTGTTCTGATTTACGTACTGATAAATTTATTCAGAAAATAACATTTACTGAGTTTGTTTCAGATACTTATCAATAAATATAACGCTTTAAAATAATACTAATTGAGTGCACTTTTTATTGCATTTTTGTCAATTTATATTTCATTAGAATGCCATTTTTGCACGAAAAAATGTACACAAACTCAGTAGATATCACTATAATAGTACAGTAAAAACCATTGTTTTTGGATGTACAGTTTTTGAGAAAATTGGAATATTGTACAAAAAAGTCAGTTTTGAAACAAATGAGTTAAAAGTTTTTCCTTTGCATTCATGACACTGTATTCAAATTCATGACATAGCACTCACCTATTCTCGCGTTCGTGCGCGCCCAGTAATTGTTCTGGCATTCTGGTAGCATATATTTGCAACGTTTAGCACTAAACGATTGTTATGTTGGTAAGTTATACTACTAGAACACTCCTAAGCACCAAACTCACTGACATTTAAAAGTGGCATGCTGATTATAATTAACACTGGGAGTGAAAGGGTTGAACGCCATTGTAACCCTTTTAAAATACCGCGCGACCTTTTAAAGTGTCGCAAAAAATCAATGTTTTTACATCATTACTAAAAGTACAAAGTACAACAAAATACCAAAAATATGTCTGTAGAAAAGACATGTAAACGTATTATTTTCTTTCAAAACATTCAACTTGGGTTGATGTGTTTCTGCACAACACCATCCAATTAACACACTTTGTAACAAGTTAAAATAAGGCCGGATTTTCGTTGGTGAAACAAGTCATAATTTAAGAGAGACGTTAATTTTGACGCATCGTTTCCTAACGTCTCATTAGCTCTATATTGGTGAAATGGGTGATGTGTCTTGGTGTCGGGATTCAAACGAGACATTAACAAATATCGTGGAGACAATAAAACAAGAAGCACTTATGCAAGTAGCATCTATAGATGCAGACTTCTGCAGAATATGTTCATTTTATTTTCAGTGCTCTGTTTCTGTTTGTCTGTTCTGTTCTGCTCCAATTCAAGTTTGATTTCTTTTAATTTATAGTGAAATTATTTTATTACACGATTCATTTAAATGGCTGAAAAACTTAGCGAATTTGTCTGTTATAACGTGTCATCTGATCAGTATAAGTTTTGGCAGTCACTACAATTAACGACTCATCAATTATTGCTACCTTTAGATGATGGTAATAATACACTTGATGTGATAATGGAAATTTTGGTACAATTGATGGAAATTTTGAAATGATGTGAGTAACATTCTGCTTAATAAATTGAAATTGTAAAGTGATATATCTTGCCATTTCATATCGAGACATATGTATCAAAGACTGTAGAAATGGATTACATAAATATATTCCTGAAGGATCAGTTCAGGAAAACACACAATGTCATGTACGTAGCTGGTTATGTAATACCTTGACATATGATAGCTGAAGAAATATTTTATCAAATGTTGACGAAAATCATAATTTAAAATATCTCGTATTCTAACTTATCATAATATAAATACCCCCTTTTTACCTAAACGAGTTAACTAATATTTTCAGTTCAAAGATTGAGTACTTTTCCAGTCAAGACGTCTTTATTTGTTTTCGTCAATTTTAACTTCAAGTTAAACGGTGGTTATTGCAAGCCATCAATCTTCAATCGGAAAATGTTTCAGAAAATAATTTGTCACTCTCTATGTAAACATGTAACTCAATCCGTTACAGTGATGCAGTGATATTTAAAGAAACAAAATAAAAGAAGATAAGAAAATCTAACATATGTATGCTTATAGTCAGAAAAATCTTGCATTTGTGTCACATCGTTTATTCTTGTTTAAATAAAACTTATAAGTTTAATTAATTACTTGTTTGGTAAAATAAATAGGTACTTGGTTATCAAATGGAAAGCTAGTTTCGATCTCAAGTACATATTAGTGTCTTATAAAAAGGTTTTATTCTAGGACTAGAACTTTATCGAATTTTTTCGTTGCTGGAGGCGAAAACTCGAGCTCTTCGTCACTAGGTGCTGATGATGATGGATATAAGTCTTTCAATATAACTGACTTATTGATTCCAGCGATATATTTTTTGTTATTTAAGGTTACATCAACATCTAGGTCATTACCGACCACTATTACATTTACAGGTATGTTAACTGTGAAGATGGAATGATACGTTTATGGTAGGGGTGAAATGACGAATACAACCATCCCCGAGGCAGAACTCGAACCCGTGATCCTTCGGTCCGAGATCACTACGGCACTACTGTCTTAACAATCCCAGCCATTCGAGCTTATGAGCTTTGCACATCATAATTTTATTAATTAAATACCTCTGACCCGAGAGAAAATAAGCGAAAATAAGCGTTATTGAAATGTCCATAAAAATATAAGTATTCCGTAAGAATTACATTGATGTTTTAATTTGGCACCGAGCTGTGAGATCCTGCCAAGAGGAGCGCTAGCTCTAACGCGTTGTCCAGTTACGTGAAGTGTCATGTATTGTCTCTAGGGTATTTGTTGTTAACCTCCCGCCCCTCGACAGATAAGTAGTTCGCCCACCAGTAGTGGTGTGGTTCATCCCTCTGGTCTGAACCACGAGAAGACACGGTGCTGGACGAGGCATCGGGGCTGGGTAACCACCAGGGCGTGGCATCTTCCCCTCTCTCCGCCGTGCCACTGCTTCCCCTCCGCTAGAGGATTACTCGCACTTCGGCTGCTGAGGGTAAAAGATAAGACACCCAGGCCAAGCGATAGAGAAGGCCCGCACTAATGCCTTAAGCTGTCCTACGCGAGACAAAACCACGAGGTCCCTTAATGATTTTTAAGCATTGAACATACTGCGTTTTGG
Organism: Gryllus bimaculatus; assembly: GCA_017312745.1. Taxonomy (NCBI): domain Eukaryota; kingdom Metazoa; phylum Arthropoda; class Insecta; order Orthoptera; family Gryllidae; genus Gryllus; species Gryllus bimaculatus. Next base: position 4,636,823 of record BOPP01000019.1, on the reverse strand, counting down.
AAATGAATATCAAAATTAACTATGAAATATTAAATATACTATTATGAAAATCAAAATTAACTATTACATTTGAAAATACAAAAATATGTATTAAATATTTATTACCTAATTTAAAAAGGTTGTTTAAAGATGAGTATGAGCTTCTATTCGCCGAAAACCGCAAGCATGTGTTTAGTTTGCTTGCATTCGCCTCTATATAAAGATGAGTTATTTCACTGCACAGTTGTCACACAGAACTACTGCGTAACTGAGCTCGAAGTGGTGATGGTGAATTCAATTTATAAAGAATCAATAGAATGACATTATAGTCGGGCGTGACCCCTTCAGCGATTGGATTGCTTGTTTGTTTTGAACCAGGAATGACAATGAACGAGGACTATTGCAAAAGAGTTAACTATAATATATAAAAATAATATAATTTAAACGTTAAGTACGAGTATATAATATGCTGTCATGGCACGTCTTTTAACTTTGTCTAACTCCAACTGTTATCATCCTTGCCATGCTTGCAAAAAAAATTCAATTTTTCTAGAGGCTTCAAAATAATCTTAATTTTTTACTGATACTTTATAGCGTGTTATTGCCTTTCGTACGGAGTTCAATATACACTGCATAAATTATCTGGATGGAAAGAATAGTGATTACGAGGGAAATATGCAAACAGTTGAATGACTCTTCATCTTCTCTTATGGAGGGAATTACGAGAGGAAATTATGAAAGAGAATTATTGAAGGGAAATATAAAACTACAAACCAAGTCAAGTTAACATCCAGTTATCTCGTAAATAAGTAAATCTGAACCAATATAATTATGTCAAAAATAGAACTATGTATGTTCCAACGGCGTTAACTGATTCGAATGCTCTGAGGCGACAAAAAGCCCGAGTTCATTAGACTCCTTATAACGCCCTTGGTGCTAATAAATTACTATTTCTAACGCGGTAAGTGCTTAAAGAGCTCGAAGAGTCGCACAGGCAGGGCACCGACGTGTCGCGCGGGGCGCAGGGTCGGGCCGGCTGGTGGCCGACTCGGCGTTCTGCGCCATGCTGCAGGAGGACGTGCCCGACAGCTACCCTGTGTACGAGCTGTCCATGCTGTTCTTCTTCCTGCTGCCGATGGTGGCGCTGGTGGTGCTGTACACGCGCATGGCGGCGGCGCTGTGGTGGCCCGCGCGCAGGGGCCACGCACTGCGCGGCGCGGTGCACCAGCGCAGTGGCAGCGGCGGCAGCGCCGGCCGCCGCTCCGTCGTCAAGATGCTCGGTGAGGCGCGCCGCCGGGCAATGCGGGCCTGCTCTCAGGCTGGGGATTTTGCGGTTGTGATAAATATCAATTACTGGATTTATTCTCTGATACTTTACGATAGTTGATATATAAAATATCAAAAACAGCATCTTCCAGAAAGATTTCTTGCCGCTTCGGTAGCTTATGTAATACTGTTTCTAAATTAATAAAGGTAAGCAATTCATTTGCGTTTTATAGCATTCTTAATTTTATTAATTTCGTAATTAAATAATAAAGTCAGATTTTTCAACTATTGGTTATTAATTATAGACTGACGAATTTGAATCTGTTAAAGGATATTTTTAATTTTTTAAGGTACTAACACTACTTGTATATTCTATACACATTTATAACGGGTCCCGAATCAAAGTTTTGCGGGAGGGCCCGCACTCATTTCGTTACGCACGCTGCAATTGACTGATGCAGCTAGGGTTGCACGGAACACCAATAGTACAATGTGTATTCATTCACTACTATTCTATGATCCCGCTAACATGGCTTTACAAGTATTCAAAATATAAATGTGTCTCATTTTGAAAAACATTTCATTGCCAGATTAGTGATGGATGAAAATATTCATTAATATACTATATAGAATTGAACTATTAGACTTTGTAAATTAAATAGCATTCACATATGCTTTATTCTATCGTACTCGTACTACGGGGAATTATTTCCGGGCGAGTCAACTTCTAGGATCATTAGTAACGTAAGTGTAGTGCATTTTTTAAATTCCGGGAGGTGGTGCTTATCTTCCCCCGCTGGATGAAGAGATCCAGCGCCAACATAAGTGTTGACTTGCTAGGTTTTCCCAACCAGGTATCTCCCGCCAGCGGGACACAGCCGCCGCCGCCGCCACCACCCCAGCCGGGATAAGAACTAAGCTTCCAACCGGTCTTTCGGTGTAGTGGTAGTGTACTGCATGTATAAGTGTATATGTAAGTGTATGTAAGGGATGATAATAGAGAAAGGAAGAGGAAGAGAACATCACGCGCAGTCGTGGCTCATGTGTTGGTACAGTGCTCCGACATTCGCCTATTGTTGATCGGAGAAACTACGGAAAACAACCTATCAGAGCCGCCGACCGCTAGAATTCTCACCCAGAACGGCTGAATTTGACCTAGTTATCTATGTAACCCTCGACCGCTCACCCGTGAGATACGCTACGCCACGAAATGAAAAACAGAGAAGATCTATTGGAAACATAGACGTACGCAACAAGGGGAGGGGAATTAAAAATTTGGGGATCCTTTTCCATTGAACTATTTACGTTCTATATGACGTGCTGTAGGTGTATATAAAGAAAACATATTACAGAGGTTTAATTTATAACTTTTTGGTTTAATTGTTGCCAGACGTGGAGAGACTCTTCCTCAAATGTCGTAAAATAAAGTTCCTTATTTACTGGATTTGACGGATTAATCAAATTATTGTGAAAAATTATTGTATTTAATGTTCCTGTTTCTTCTTCAAATATTTAAAACGTTGTTTCCTAAAAGGTATGTGAAGGTATTGCCACGTTAAGCGCCTCAAATTTTTCTATTTATATATTTCAACATTTGGCCAAATTATCAGCATCATGATGAAATTTAACAATTTTGCTTCAAGATGCAATAGATCAAAAAAACCTTATTCAGGAATATTTAGTTGTTTTTTACAAAATCATTATAATAAGAAGGTAATATGCCTACATGCAGGTCTTATGGTCATTGCCAGATTAACTGGTTTCTTATAACTTCTTAGAACTAGGGTTAGCTATACTAAAATATAATACGAATTATCCTCTTAGTCTTACTTAAGAAAACACGGCATGACATGATTTCAGTAATATAAGGATTGTTGGATTAAATTCAGAATTTTCTACAATCCAGTACTTGTCTTTAATATTTAGTTCTACTCTTTCTTCTATAAATATTTTCCACACACACTGCATCAACGCATGTCCTGAACTGCTTCCTCACAGCCAACATGACAATACAAGCTTTCCCATTTTTCTCTGCAGGATTCTTTCCTCCAGTGTTTACATCTTTTCTTGGATTTTTTTGATGTAAACGTGTTTCTTCTTGACAAGAACGTCTTTATCTTTTTGTTTGCCGACTGATCCACTTTTTTATGTTGTCTGGAGGTTGATGGATTGCTTTGAACGTCGTCTGATATATGAGTTTAAAATAAATCTTTTTTAAAACAATAGCGTGAGAGTTGATTGTTGGCTTTGTTTTCAATATTTGTTTGGCTCCAAACAACCCTTTTCTTTGCAAGATTCATTTTTTACAAAATAAAACACAAAAACCTTAGTGTATCAAACACTTGAAGTTAATATGGTAATATGCTCATCAGCCCTAGGCATATTGACAGCAAAAACGTTATAAAATCTCATCCGCATTGCATCCGCATATTGACCAAAGTAAACTGCACTAACCTGATTAGATTGCTAATTATATATGTTCTAAACAATGCATATTGTCGAAATACTAAATTGTTCTTTAAGTGTAACTAATGATAAAATTACGTGGAAAGAAGTTATAAGACGCCTTCAGCTGTTCTTGACAATGGAGGCTCCAGAATGCGAATGCGCGAGTCAACAAACCTGGCAGGGGGTTAACGCACTTCTTACTCTCTCCTAGACAGCATGCTAGAACTATCTATGGTAAAATTTTCAGCTAACAATGTAGCCACTATTACCTGCACTGGCCATATTTGCATCACTTACCTGAAATAAAATAATTGCGGTTCCTTATAACCACAGCTGTGTACAAACAACCCAAATTAAATAGTTTTTTTAACACACCATGCGCGAAACGCAGTTTCTCGTGCTTTTATCTGTGGGGTGAAACAGCTAATTTTTTTCACAACGTGCGAAAAATCGCGAAGTGTGTGCGAAACATCTGTAACGATTCACAACTATATTTCCTCTTGACATCTTTGTTTATTATTTACAAACTGTTACGACACTGACTGAAATCCATTCACTGATGCGCTAGTAAGATAGTTCCAGATATTTAGTATTTATTTACGATCCTTTACTTGACGCATCGCTCACCGCGCAATTCAAAAATGGTATACACAAAACGGGCGCGAGGTGACGCCCGCAGTCATTTCAGTGTCGTTCTCGCTATGCGCTCGGATGACAAACTCGTGCGTGAATCACATGTTTCGCGCCCTTGTTACGTAAACTACTATTTTTAAAATCCCTACAGGAGTGAAATGTTTTATTACTTACGGCTATGGGACCCCTTCATGGTTACTTAGACCTAAGATTACTAGCGTGAAGAAATAAAAGAAACTATGAATCTATGATCATTTGTATAAAAATAATACACTAAATCTGTAAATTGTTTTATTGTATATAATATAATACACTCTAGACCTATTGGTATATAAGCAAAGTGCATGCACATGATTTACAACATTTGCCCACTACGTTAAGAAAAATTTTCTTTAAAGAGCGAGCGCATCAACAAGGAAATCTGTATTGACACGTTGTTCACCAGTTCTTTTACGACTGATCGCCGAGAAAATGCCGCAACGGATAATGCAGTCCGCTATCAGATATCGTCAACTAAGAATACCATAAATTCTATTACACCCAGTGCAAAACAGCTCTTACAGTCATGCAAAAGTGCTCGTGGAGCACTCAGCGCTGCTAGGCAACTGCCGGAGGGTTAGCTTTTAATAATTGGAACCGTATTTATCTCGTTGAATATGCATGTGCAACCACAGATGTTAAACAGAGGAAAATATACAGCATTATGCATTCTCAAATAAAAACACTTTTCGTGTTTTTTCAATTTAAGGAAATTGTATCCACACAAAATTCAAAGCAGTAACTTAAACAAAAAGTAAATAGAAGTAGATATTTGCATTAGTACCTTCTTTAACTTCGGAACATTCTTGACTTGCTATTCCGGTACCAGAAGAAAACCAGTGTGTGTGTGTGGGGGGGGGGGCTACCACCGAATCCAGAACAAATTGCGATAGAATTGAAGGAACATTTTTTAGATCTAATACGTCATATATTTAACAAATATTACAATCATTTTTTTTACATATTTTAAAATTATTTTAGTTTTTGAGGTATGGCAAAGACGTATATTATGAATATTCTCTGAATTTGTGGTAATTTCAGCACGGGCACAGACGGCGGTACCCATTTTTCTTAAAGAACTAGTTATCTATTATCGGCGGGATGGTCTTTAAGGAGTTTCCACAAAGCGATTATTCATGACGACGGTTTTGAATTATTGTAAAAACATCTGCAAAAAACTAACGAAAAACGACATTATTGGACAATTATATTTTTATAGGAAGTCCAAAAATAATAATTCATAACATTTTCGGACGATTCCGCAGTCATCAGGCAGGGTGGTAACTCGTCCATGAGATGTATCGAATTCAATTTGCGATTTCATTAAATGTGCATTGTGGGCGGAACATATCTTTTAAATATTCTCAACCTATAAGGCAATTTTGTTTTGATTTATCTAATTTGAATGTATTAGTGTAAGATGACGCTGAGAGATTGGAAAAGAAGTTTGTGGTTAGATTTTTGATGTATTGTTCTAGAGATTCAATTTGTAATTATTCATGAATTTGCGTTTTTGGAATAAACCAATGAGCTTTGATAATTATTCGTAGACAATTATTTTCTGCTACTTGCATTATTTCAAATCGCTTGGAGCAGCGGTGTACTAGATGGGGCAGACATAAGTCAGAGAAGATCGAATTACTAATTTATAAATTAGCTTTTTACAACAAAACATTTCATTTTGATGGAAGATTTAAAATTTATTAATGGATATAATTATGGAATTTTGGGGTAAGTTTTAGTAGCTGTTGGCTGAATATGAGATGACCATGTTTTTGTTCGAAGAGTTCACCAAGTGTCGAAGCAAAGTAAATATTTTAGCTTGCGATTTGTCAGTGTCAGTCATTTTTACTCGCCATTTTCGGATCCAGTTTTGAAATTAATACAAACTGCTTTGTATTTTATCGAGTAAAAAAGCTGTGTCATTAGCATATAGTGCTGTTTTGGTATCGCTGAAGGTTGACATCAGACATGTAAACATTAAACAATACAGGGGAAAGTACTGAGCCGAGTGGTATTCCTGCATTTATTGACTTCCAATTGGCAAAACAGAGTTTAGTTTTACACATAATTGCCTGCGCGAGTTTAACCAAACACGTCTTAGATTATGTTTTAAGTAAATTTTATAAGTTTTGTGGTATTTGATTTCCATTTGTCATAAATGTTCGTAACTAAATGTAGATTGTTTAAAGGATAGTAGGATAGCTAACGTTAATATTTCAGCCTCAGATTCTAAATCTTCATTATTTTGAATATATTTTGTTAATTTACAATTTATCGTCAATAGCTCATTGAATTTATTCCAGTTTGTACGTCCTGTTAAGTTTATTTGTTGTGGAATTGTCTCTATTACCGGCTTGAATGAGATTATGAATGGTAAATAATCTGATTCCAAATTTGTGTTGTACAAGAGATAAATTGAGATTTTTTCTATTATGTCTAAAATATCAGTATAGTGTATATAGTTTTGTTATTTTAATGATATAATGTTGGTTCCCGTGGGACTAGAACACTTAAATTATGCTGTAATATATGTTCTTGGAGTTTTATACATTGAGGATTAGTAGAATTACAACCCCAAGATTTATTTTTACTATTTAAATCTTCTATTAATAATATATTAAATGAATTAAAAATATTTCATTACATTTAGAAATTGGAAATTGTTTCCTAGGTTGTTTTGTACGCAGCTCTCATGTTTACGTTTATCAGTTTCAATTGCTATTAACACACATTCTGGTTTGTTAGATATCGGACATTTATGTTGTTCATGTTTTATCGTGTTTCTAATAAATATATCATCCCCCAAAGCAATTTCAGTTAGTCTGTTGTTTCGATAAATTGTATAACCTAATATTTCAATTTTACACCGGGAATAAGATGTGTCTCCGTTACACAAGCTATGCCAATTTGATGGGAGTGTAAGAAATTACTAAATAAATATTTCTGTCTTTACATTCAGTTTCATATAGTTTATTTATCATAGTTTCATTATAGAGTTATTTCCTCTTAATTATGGATAATAAAAGAGTTTGGATTAAGTTTTGAATTTGTGGCACTAAGAATTTGATTAATAATTGTACTATCAATCTATTAATATCAAATATTTGTTGCTTATTTAATTGCAAAAGTATTTGAGAGTTCATGATCGGCAGTGTTTACTGCCACGCAGATGATGTTTGCAATTTGTGAGATGACATTTTTAAAATTAGTTTGTTGTACTTGCAATTAATTAACGCACTGATTCATAGAATAATAAAGTAATTATATTTTTATAATATCTTATTCTTGATTTCTTATCTTCTTTCTTACTAAAACTTGGTGTGTACCAAAATACTTGTAAAATCTCATGCCCATTGTAATTTTCAATATCTTTTGAAACAAAATAATAATATTTAGTCAGATTTGTCGCATCTGATTCGCCCACAAACTTGCTGTCTGGTATTTGAGGTGCGATGTTCGATTTACGATTGAAGCCAATGACATTTCATGAAATTGCAATGTTATCTACATTTAATGGGGAAATTTGGAAAATAGTGTCGAGATCCGAAGTGCGGGTTTGTTTGCCCTCCTTCACCGCTGCTTGAAGGTTCAGTTGTTTTAGTAGGTTTCATTGAATCATACCACTTCATTTTTACATTCAACGGTAGTATTGTTGGAAAGAATTTATGAGAGGAACTTCTCAAAATAATACATTCACTGTTTATTACATTTTCCAGAACCTACTGAAGTTTCTACTAATTGTTTTTAAATATAAAACAAAAAATTAATTAAATTATATAATTTAATCTACATTATTGAAAATGTGTCAAATATCAAAATAGTGTAATAAATTAAAACATTCGATTATAAAGTGACAATAGTTGGTCTTTGTGCTGGGCATTAGGAAAACCATGTCGTGAAATTCGCATCGATGATTTTTATTCATTATTTTGAAATTCATTGTAGCTGTGGGAAATATCTAACAGTTCGATAAGTGACAGTTAGGTAACTTTTAAAAATTGATAATCAGAAAGATAAAATTCTCTATTTTTAATTTAAAAAATCTGCCTCATTGAGCGCCCCCATATAATGTTATTAATTATTGTGTTGCATTACTTCTCACCCTTCCATTATAGTATATTGTTATGTGCAATTGATATTTATTACGTACAACTAGAGTTATACAATAAGCATTATATAACACATTTTAATATGAATGAGTGTTGTATAATTAGGTAATTGATTGCTAAGGTAACTCGAAAAACGTAAAAATAGTTACCTCTGTGGGAAACTACGGTCCTCCTCCATGTGATATAAGTATGTAGTTAAAATCTAGATGTTCTTTTAAGCAGAAACCGCTCAACGTTTGTGATGCTTCACACGCACATGAGAGCCAGGGTTCCTGACTCTCGATGTCATAATGCATAGAAAGCACACTATGCATATGGATGGCAGGGTAGTTTGGTGGCGCGAGTTTGAGGATAACGCTCCCAGGTGTTGATGCGGTGGACGGGACGAACGTTGCATAAATTAGCAATTCTGTAATAATTATAGTGAGATGGGTTTCCCGAACGAATGAAGAAGGTTTAGTCACTGAAATGTAGGTACTATATGTATGTGTGTGATAACAATCGGACGATTGATTGTCAGAAAAATCAATTATTAAACAGTAAGTGCTATAAATTCCGTCACATCGTATTTGCGATATTAACTCGTTTAGCTAAGGATTTTCTTATTATTATTTATGACATTCTACGGTTTAAAATTTATTTATGGTTCAGAGATTCAATTGGAATATAAATTATATTTTAATTTTGTATTGTGATATTAAATTAAATCCATAAATTGCGGTAATTCATATATTTTATCTACGCGAAATATCGTAATAAGCGTGCCGTTAGCATTAGAGTTTTCTGGAATTGTATTAATGTTTTAATTTATTTCAAAATTATAATATTGATATTTTTTTTTTCAAAATTATGTTGAATAAATTTTGAGCTAGAGGCATTTGTATGCAGGCTCATATTTTCTAATACATATACATATTAGACTACACAGACATCAATGCATTGACTACGTAAAAAAAGTGCGAATGACTTTATTTTTGAAAGCTTACAGTATGAAGAAGAAGAAGAAGAAGAAGAAGAAGAAGAAGAAGAAAAAGACGAAGAAGAAGAAGATGATGATGAAGGTTTATGAATTCCATAAAGTCATTGAAAATGTATATACCTCTCTCAGTTCACCATGTAAAATAGAGTCATAAAAACCAACTCTCTTCAACGGTTGATGAGAGTACCTTAAGTAAGCAACTTTTGTTGCAATGCACAATTCCAGAACATATCTTCTTATGGCGCTGCTGATGGTTACGATTGAAGACGCTTACCCTTTCCACTGGTTCAACGATGATGCATTGCCATCCACATTCAATGAAATAGTCATTGAAAGTCTAAGCGATGAAACATTTGAACTAGACGATGGACAGCCAAATAAAAACGAAGGTTAATGTATGCAATTACATTCTACATTCATGGAGAAAAAGTTCTTACGGCTTTTTAAAAAAATATTTATTAATTCTTGTTGGAAAAAAATCTAACTTTCAAGAGCATGAACAACTACAAAAACTTGATCGAATATGAGGAGAAACGTAGAAAGTGACTTCTCAACAGGCTACTGACACATAAGTAGTATTTTAGTCTAACATTTGGGAGTCATCATGATCTTTAAAACTATACAACAGTTATAAATGGAAAATAATACATGAAACGCTATACTATAAATAAAAAGATGCAGAGAGAGAAGGTAGCAATGGAGGATGTAAGAGATATTTTGAGTAACGTGATTTAATTTGCGGAAACAGTCAGCCAAACAGTTGTGATTATTTTTATTATGTTTCTTTAATCTTAACAGTTTCGGGATTCTTAGAGCAGTCAAAGCAGTATAGATCGTTCCTGCTCTTTGAAAATCTAACTTTCCACATCAGCATACTCGTAGATTGGCGTGTGAAACATCTCATAAAATCAGCATCAGCATAGCGGACTGAACGCAGCGCTTCACCGCACAGTATAGTTATAAACAATACCCACGCATTTGTTCGCAAATAAACAGTATAAAACAATAATAAAATTGCGGAATATCACCCTGGCACACGGGTTATTTTAAATGTAAGTGTTGCGTTTCTCAAACGCGGCACATGCACACTGCAATACTTGCATTTTTGCACGTGACATCAGCTTCCAAATGTTTCACGTGATGCCTAATATATGAGATGAATTTTTCTTGTTTTTGCCGGCTTATAGTATAATGCTTGAATTCTTGTAATGTAAATTCCAAATATCAAATGCTTGTAGTGGTTTATTTGCTGCATTCCAAAACGATTTCCTGAATCACACCGCTCTTAGTATAAGCTATAGAAGCTCTGTAAAAGCCTATTTAAAATGTTTTACTATTTTGACGTTAATGTTCATTTATTGGCTGATGAAAATGATGGTATTCAAGGGCTCTCCGAGAAACAAAGGATTGTGAAACCGAATCTCAGAAAAACATGGTTGTTTCCAAACCGTGAGTTTATATTAAAAGGTAAGAGCAACCTAAAAATTATTCCTTAAATCAGTTCTTAAATTCATTCACAACATTTATGATTTCTCAGGAGAGAGTAAAGTACACCGTTTGAATAGCCAATCATTCAAAACGCGAAAACTGCGAATATTCGACACAAAACCTCTTATTCTCGAGCCCTGGTAAGGAAAAAGTGGATGAATCCTACATGTGGTAAATTAATTCCTCAAAACCATTTTCAAAATTGTATCAAAAATGTCTCCAAATTTGTTGATTTAACTTTGTCGAGACGCTAGCGTATTAAACCAGGTTTTCAATGCACTCAACATCACGTGAAACGTTTTACGCTCACTTTTTATTGGTGAAAAGGTGATAATCAATAGTAGCAGGATTGGGATTAAAGGTCTCTGGATGACGAAAATCCTCGCAATCAAATTTATCTAGAGGTTGTCGTGTGTTGAGGGCGATTATTGCAGCAGAGTAGGAGGGCACTGCGGAAGAGCACGACTTTGTAGGGCTCACTGAAATTTTTCTAGTGTTATACAATGTCGTGGAGCTTTGATCATAGTACCGTTTGGTATGAAATTTGCCAAGATATCACCCTCTCGATCAACGTATTAATACTTTAGATGACTATTATGTGTAGAAGTAATGTATGGTTCAGTTATTTAAGATAAAAAGATCTAAAACATTATTGCAGACAAATGGTCGTTTTTCTTGATAACATCCTCGTCAAGCCGTAGATCAAACTGCCTATTCTTTCGGGAAACCAGTCGACACCTTAATGTGTTCCGGTTGGAGCGGTGCTCGGATGTGGCGGATACCTGGAGGAGAACAACTCCGCAAGCCGACGAGTAGGTTGTCACGAATACAACGTTCCAGCTGGAGAGTATCACCACCATCTTCTGGGATATATCATCCACTACACTTACGGGCCTAACGACTTTGGACGTTGACGCACATGGAAACATTAAATTCTCACACACGATCAAACACCATATTTTGCAAGAAGCAACCATATTAATTTAAAAGACAATAAATCACATTGGCTACGTTTGATGGTCAGATTGTCATCATCATCGTCTTTTTAGTGTATAAAATTATAACTACAGAAAAATGCGTTATAAACGTAAAAAATTGAAGAGTAATCCAATAATGAACTAATTTTAAAAAACTTACATGTATGAAAACGGAAACATATTAAACCACCCATATCATAGAGGAATCAGTGTAATTAAAGTATTTGGAATAAAAATAGATGCCGGTTTTTCCTCTTCGGATGGTTACACGCGATCCACCGGCGCAATTTTCTTCCCGCATATCTCTTGCAGTAGGTTTTTTGAAGGCACGAGCGCTGTTAAGCGGCCGCCGTCGTGTTGCAGCGGCGGTGGTGGCGGCGTTTTTCCTGTGCTGGGCGCCGTTCCACCTGCAGCGCATGTTGTACCTGCACGCCAGGGACTGGGAGGTGTTCAAGGAGCTGCACGAGGTGATGTTCTTCGTGACGGGCTGCCTCTACTACTTCTCCTCCACCGTCAA
>BOPP01000019.1:4536940-4624360 GCA_017312745.1 Gryllus bimaculatus | reverse complement strand
CCGCCGTCCTGACAACGTTGCATGTCTCGCGCTACCGCCACGCCTTCCGCCGCACCTCTGCTGCCAGTGCCGCCGCGCGTCGCGCCGCCTCGCCCGAACGCCGCGCAGGCTTCCAGGTGAGCGGAAAGCGAGACGCGGCCCATGGGCTCAATATACCAATACTTACAATATATATATATTACTATATATATATAGTAATATCTATATATATTTGTTTTGCGAGACCTTGGCATATGTATTTATAACGACTATTATAGACAAATTTATTATTATTATATTATTATTTATTATTAAATATATATTAATTATTACTTAATAATATTGTCCTTGTTTTAATAAGTCATTATAAACACAATTGCAAGGCGCTAACGAAACAAAAATCTAGTAGTGCTGCTGTAGTATATGCTTTCTGGTATTATTGAAACGGTTATTCTAATCTTAGCTGAATCCGTGCGAAATTTCTCACATTCAAAATTTCATTCTACAGGTGTTGCTCACTGACCCAACACTTGGATCTGCGAGAGAGTCAGTCCTCCAAATGTAATTATCAAGTTGGACTTTTTGAATATCAGGATCTCCAAAATGTGAATTTCCATAAAATATCGAGATCAAACATTTGCAGAACTATATATTTTCTCCCACACATTATTATGGTGTACGTTTCTCCACTGATGTCACTAGAGAGCCTGACACCGGGATGACTAGGGCTTGAGTACGTTAGTGACACAATTTTCGACACCTAAACTCGATAGCTACGTCGAAATTGTCTTTCAGTTTGAATGAGAATTCTAGCGGCCGGCGGTTCAAATCGGTTGTTTTTCCGTAGATTCTCCTATCAACACCAGAGAAATGCGATTAGTACCCTAACAAACTTGCCACGGGCGCGCACGATCTTTTTTCCCCTCTTCCTCCTCCATTCTCACCCTTACTTACACACACGTCCATGCACTACAACTACCACACACGTTGTGAGACCAGTCGGGGAGCTTAGAGCTTGACCAGCAGCTGGGACGTTCCCCATCTGGTGGGAGATGCCTCATTGAGGAAAACCCAGCAAGTCGACTTCCAGGTCAGGCCGGATCTCACTTTCCAGCTGGAGAATTCTACAGCCCCCTCCTATGCTATAACAACATACACTTCACTTACGAGTAATAACCACAGCAGTGGACGCGCTCGGAAATAATCAATCCTCCACACTACGAATACCGGACAATAAAAATATATTGTGAATGCTATACAGTTAATAAGCTCTAATAGTCTCATTCTATTCAGTTTTCGACAACCTTTCATTGAAACTCATTTGAAATCCCTTCCTTTAAAAAATACATAGCGTCTACAAATGGCTGAGAATGTTCATATTAACGGGCATTAGGGATATTTAAAAAAAAATGTAATTGTTGTGTATTTTTGAAAAAACAAAGAAAAACAGCAAAATTAATTATATTCATCTTTAACAGTGCAATTAGCACTAGCAATATAATGTTTGAATAACAAATTTGAAGCTATTTTGAGAAAATAGTATTTGAGCGTTCTGAAAATGCGAAATTTTGAGCTAATTTTTACAGAAACGTTTTGAGTTTTCGAAAAACTTTATAGAACCTAAATTTTAAGGCACATGTGAAATATAAAAATGTGAACAAATAACCTCTAATGTAAATATTAACGACGTGAGAGGCAAGTCAAAAAAATTATACTTTGTAAGTTTTTGAAAAAACAAAGTTAAAAAAGTAAATGGCTTTATGTCATCTCATAGAGTACATTTATTAGTCTCCTTATCAAACGCTAATAAAAAATTATGTACTAAAACTGCAATTTTAAGAAAATGCACATGACTTTAATGAAAGAATTTACAATGAACAACAAATTTTCTATTAAGGAACAACCTCCATCTTCAATTTTGTAATTCTAGAAAGGCAACGGAAAAAAATTCAAACTTTGCAATTTTCGAAAATTTAGAGATAACTGAAGCATCTGGTCTATGTCATCTTTGTAAATGTTATTTGTTATTATTTCTACAAGATATTTAAAAAAGATTGGAGCCGTTTTTGATATAAAACTTGGAAATGTTCGAGCGTTTCATTGTAAAATACCTCCAAATTTTCAAGAAAGGTTTTCAAAATCGTGGGCGCCTCAAGTGGAGCTAAATCGACCGGGCAATATGCCATTGTTGGAAAAAATTCGTACGTTATGGTTTTAGATGGCTAGTGGTGTTCGCACGGAAACGGATGGACCAAGACGGGTCCGGTTGGGGTTTTTTTGGAAAATTAAAAACCCCTTTTTTTTTGGTAATTCAGGAACTCCCCAAATTTAATGTTTTTTTTCCGTTGAAAATCTCGAAATCGATTTTTCGCAGCCATTACATAACTTTCCATATGACTACGTTATATTTACTCCGTATATACGTATCTCTCTCAGACAAATTATTATTATTATTATTATTATTATTATTATTATTATTAAATATATATTAATTATTACTAATAATATGTCTTGTTTATAATAGTCATTATAAACACGAATTGCAAGGCGCTAACGAAACAAAAATCTAGTAGTGCTGCTGTAGTATATGCTTTCTGGTATTATTTGAAACGGTTATTCTAATCTTAGCTGAATCCGTGCGAAAATTTCTCACATTAAAATTTCATTCTACAGGTGTTGCTCACTGACCCAACACTTGGATCTGCGAGAGAGTTCAGTCCTCCAAATGTAATTATTCAAGTTGGACTTTTTGAATATCAGGGATCTCCAAAATGTGAATTTCCCATAAAATATCGAGATCAAACATTTGCAGAACTATATAATTTTCTCCACACTATTATTACTGGTGTACGTTTCTCACTGATGTCACTAGAGAGCCTGACACCGGGATGATCTAGGGCTTGAGTACCGTTAGTGACACAATTTTCGACACTAACTCGATAGCTACGTCGAAATTTGCTTCAGTTTGAATGAGAATTCTAGCGGCCGGCGGTTCTAATCGGTTGTTTTCCGTAGATTCTCCTATCAACACCAGAGAAATGCCGAATTAGTACCCTAACAAACTGGCCACGGGCGCGCACGATCTTTTTTCCCCTTTTCCTCCTCCAATTCTCACCCCTTACTTACACACACGTCCATGCACTACACTACCACACACGTTGTGAGACCAGTCGGGAGCTTAGAGCTTGACCCAGCTGGGACGTTCCCCCTCTGGTGGGAGATGCCTCATTGAGGAAAACCCAGCAAGTCGACTTCCAGGTCAGCGCCGGATCTCACTTTCCAGCTGGAGAATTCTACAGCCCCCTCCTATCTATAACAACATACACTTCACTTACGGGAGTAATAACCACAGCAGTGGACGCGCTCGGAAATAATCAATCCTCCACACTACGAATACGCGACAATAAAATATATGTGAATGCTATACAGTTAATAAGCTCTAATAGTCTCATTCTATCTCGTCTATTAGTATTACTAAAGATAATTTATTAAAGAAAATATTATGTTTTCCTTTTATTTATAAACTAATATATTAGCCTCTTGATATTGTATACTACATCATTTTTTAAAAAATCCACACACACAAAAACTGACCAATAACATACTTGAAACAAATAAAGAACTAGGGTTTCTGCACAATGACACTGACTTTCTCGTACTAGTTACTCTTCTAATTTATTTCGTTTGGCCTAGCTTTTCTACCTTGCCACATTACTTTTGCCAGCTGCCATCTACCGTCGCCCAAAGTACATTTAAATATCTCTCACTTTTTCGATTTACTAACAGTACTATTACTTTCAGTACAACTGAAATATTCCTTTAAGAATATTAATGAAGTGTAACCTCTCGTTCTAACTGGCAATTTACATTGAAAAATTTAAAGTCGTTTTTAAGAAAATGGTGGTTAAGCGTTACTGTAAATGCAAAATTTAAAACTCTTTTTAACAGAAATCTTTTCAGTTTTCGATCAACTTCATTGAAACTCATTTAAATCCCTTCCTTTAAAAAATACAATAGCGTCTACAAATGGCTGGAAATGTTCATATTAACGGCATTAGGGATATTTAAAAAAATGTAATTGTGTATTTTTGAAAAAACAAAGAAAACAGCAAAATTAATTATATATCTTTAACAGTGCAATTAGCACTAGCAATATAATGTTTGAATAACAAATTTGAAGCTATTTTTGAGAAAATAGTATTTGAGCGTTTCTGAAAATGCGAAATTTTGAGCTAATTTTTACAGAAACGTTTTGAGTTTTCGAAAAACTTTATAGAACCTAATTTTAAGCACATGTAAATATAAAAATGTGAACAAATAACCTCTAATGTAAATATTAACGACGTGAGAGGCAAGTCAAAAAAATTATACTTTTGTAGTTTTTGAAAAAACAAAGTTAAAAAAGTAAAATGGCGTTTATGTCATCTCATAGAGTACATTTATTAGTCTCCTTATCAAACGCTTAATAAAAAAATTATGTACTAAAAACTGCAAAGTTTTAAGAAAATGCACATGACTTTAATGAAAGAATTTACAATGAACAACAAATTTTATATTAAGGAACAACCTCCATCTTCAATTTTGTAATTCTAGAAAGGCACGGAAAAAAATTCAAACTTTTGCAATTTTCGAAAATTTAGAGATAACTGAACATCTGGTCTATGTCATCTTTATAAATGTATTTTATTATATTCTTACAAGATATTTAAAAAAATTGGAGCCGTTTTTATAAAACTTGGAAAATGTTCGAGCGTTTTCATGTAAAATACCTCCAAATTTTCAAGAAAGGTTTTCAAAATCGTGGCGCCTCAAGTGGAGCTAAATCGACCGGGCAATATCCATTTTGGAAAAAATCGTACGTATGGTTTAGATGCTAGTGGTGTTCGGACGAACGGATGGACAGACGGTCGGTGGTTTTGGAAATAACACTTTTTTGGTATCAGGGAACCCCAAATCATGTTTTTCCGTTGAAATCTCGAAATCGATTTTCGCAGCATTACATAACTTTCCATATACTACGTATATTACTCCGTATATACGTACGTATACGGAAATGCAAAAATCTAGCCTCTAGACACCCTCTGGCGCACGGCGTCTCGGCGTAATGATAAACGGGGAAGTTCCGTGTTCCATGGAGGCGGAGCTTGCACCGATTCTCATATCGTCCAGAAAGTCGATATAGTGAATCGCTAGCGCTGTCGATGCGATGGCGACTTTTGTAACCGCGTGAGGGGCCTAGTCTTACACAATACAAATACATCGCAAGCAATCGTGGTGTCCCTTGTGGCAAAAATAATTCGTGATTATTCATTAAATAACTCTTAGTTATCGAAACAGTTACTATTAGAAGCTTAAAGAAATACTCGGTTGTAATTCAAAAATAATCAGCAATTAATCCATTTGAAGTCCTTTTACTTATTAAAAATACAATTTAAGGAATTTTTGAGTCCTGGGCGCTAGTGTAGGAATTGCAATATACCACATCTTGCCTTTTGTGCTAGTTAATATGCAATCGCTATTGTAAAACTTAAATATAAATCTATTTACATTTAAACTCATTCCAAATGATAATTCATTGAGTAAAATCGATTTGAAAGTCTGTGAAGCTAATTGCCTTATCACAATGTATTTTAACATATTAAATATGTAGATTTATCTAATTTAGTTGTAAATTGCTTGGGTCATTGCAATGTTTGTCAAGTTCCTAGTTAGCTGCTGCCCTTTTTCTATTTAAATAATTGAAGGCTAAAGGGTTTTTCTATATTAATGTCCGGTATGTACTATTGAACAAACATCAATTGTTTATTAATTATAATTTAATAATATAGTTTATATTTTGATATTAAAACAGTGGCTTTGTACACCTGACAACAAGTAATTTGTTAAAAGATTATTGAACCATAATGAAGACTTCGGCAGCGTTTTATAAAGCTTCCGATAGGTCCTTAAAGGGGGAAAAGTTTGAGAAACACCGTCTTCTGCTACGAGAGACGCGGTGCAAAGGCGTAGATTGTATGCCTGAGGCCACTAACGGCGGAAGATGAGAGAGAGAGAGAGAGAGAGAGAGAGAGAGAGAGAGAGAGAAAGAGAGACAGAGAGGGAGGGAGTGGACTGGCTAGGTATGTTTCTACCACGGAAAGTGACTGTATTTGTTATGGCGACCTACACACTGTCTTGCTGGCGTTACAGAATTTCACTGTCTTTATCCTCGTCGCCAACTAGTATGTCTCGGAAAAAGAAAGTTTGTTTCTCCTTACAATCATTTATTCAAACCAACATCGTACATTTTCGAAACTCTCAACGCAACAAAACTTCTTCCCAGAACCATCACTCGTCACTAGCGTCCCTCGTCACGCCGGGCGGTCACCGTCGGCGGTGGCTGCAAAGACTGCGGCCCCAGTTGGGCCGTTCCCGATGTGGGGACTAGTCCTCCCGCTCCCACGTAGTAGTCGCCGCTTGCAGGGCGCTCCCCGGCTCGGTCCGAGCGTAGGTCGCCCGGAGATCCGTGACTCAGACAGGCTCGCTGCACCACTCCCTCGGTGATTTCGCGGCCTTCTCACATACACTCACTTCAGACTGCCAGGCTCCATCTCCGGGCTCACCAAGCGCCCACTCGAATGGCACTAACTGGTTCGCTGTCACGCAGCACACAGGTTGAGTAACTACCTTAAACGACTACTCTAACAGACTCCAATAGCAGACTGCCTGCCTTTTTTTTCGGCGTAGCCGAAGGTCGTTGGGAGATTTGGTCTCTGGATCATATTGATCTCTGGATCGTGTTGTAGAGCGCACGCAAATTGCGTATTACTGCTAAGCCTGAGATTCTTTGTATAGGTGGAATTTTTTAAGTGTTGCCGGAGCTTCGTTTGATTGAAAGGCTTGGTAAGCTTCATTGAATGATAACCTTCCCAAGCATTGAGTGAAGGACTCGATATCAAGTTCCTTCCTCAGTATTTTCAGTCGTTTCCGAAGCGGAGGGCGAGCTATGAGTCTCGGAACTCTTTTCTGAATTCGCTCAAGTGCATACTTGTACTGTGCTGTAGTCCACCACGTCGATGGCCACTGGGTGGCAACACGTTTTATAGAGTGCCAGGCGAATATCCAAGGGGAGGGAAAGTTCCTTTAAGAGGGGTTTTAGGAGGCAGACTTTTTGCTGAAGTTTCGATCGGATTCGCCTGACATGTTAATGCCACCGCATCCTCAGATCGAAAGTGACGCCCAGGTAAGTTGCCTTAGGCGACTGCCTGCCTGCGCCCGCACGCCTTCCGTAGCCTGTGTGTTAAGAGTACTGCTCCGGTGGTCGCCAGGTATGGAACGGATAAGCCACGGAAAACTACCGATCAGAGCAGCCAACAGCTAAATTTCTCCTCCAGATATTGATCTAGCTAGTAGCTGGTGTCGAAAGCCCTGCCTCTGTTTGGATTCGAACCCTAGAACCCCTGGGTCAGAGATACAGCAATAGATGCATTGAGCCACCTCAGCCAGTCATATGTGTGTGAAAGTAAAGTCTGTATTGAATCTTCTACTGAAGGCTTATTAATCCATTTTTCGCCCATGATTCGTTTTCAGTAGTTGTAAATGACTGGAATACTTACTACAATGTTATGGCGTATGTTGAAAGCTTTTATCAATGTTCGAAAAACGTCAGATTTTGGAATCCAGAAGCATATGCCAAAAGCAATAGTAGGACTACCGTATGTGCAGGCCTGGCATCGCAAGGGCTTGAAGCATTTACACCCAAGTACACGTGACAGAAACTTATTCTTCACTTCTTTTAAGAATTTCGTTTCGAATAAAATGCAGTGTTTAACAGTTTAGAGGATTCTATTGATCATTGAAAACGATGAACCTCGAATCACTCCTATATATCTAAACGGTGGTGCATCGTAGAAGCCTAAACTCAAAGATCTCCAGAGGGCAGTTGCCACCAACTTACTTTGTTACAGTACATTGTGTATTTACTATATATAATTTTTAACAATGTTATAAAATATTAATGTTTACTTTTAACTACTCTAGTTTGGGGATAATAATGTCTGTCTTCAGAGATACACTGAAACCTTTGATACCTTAGAAGAAAAAGGGAAGAAAAAACAACGATGTTATACTTACACAGGTAATTCATAAGAAAATACTGTCACTTTTCTTTATAAAGGCATCCCCATGTATGTAATTTGTTGAAGGTGTTGTATTTACACTGGCTAAAATACTTTCGCAATATTGAATACAGAAACTCAAACGCGAACGTTTCCTTTGAATAAACCGTTGGTTTAGCCCGCTAGGGATGATCGTCAGGGATACCAGAGTTTCAGAGGATTACCAGCGAGCGTCTGAATTCGACGTTAAAAATACATCTCTGGTAGCTTTTCATGTTAAACTAAAGTTAAATAATGTTTATGTGGAAATATGTAATAAAAAAGGGTGAATAAGAGTCTAGAAGAGAAGTAATTAAGAGCAGAGAAAGATACGTAATCAGACAATTGACTAACTTTCAACTTTACAAATTGATAAAGTTTCACTCTCTCTTTCTTTCTCTCTCTCTCATTCTCCCTTTCTCTCTCTGTCTGTCTGTCTATCTCTCTCTCTCTCTCTCTCTCCCACACTCTCTTTCTGTGTTGCTCTTCTTTCCTTCGTCTCTCTTTTCTTTTCCGTTTAAAAACATTATTTTAAGACGTTCTATCTTTACGAAAGGCTCGGTCGTATAACATTTCAAAATGAGAGTTAATTAATAATCCTTCAATAGTCTTGCACTCTAAGAACTGATTTTGTCTTGGTCATTAGCTTCAACAAGTTAATAACATGTTCTCTGTAGTCGCCAACTTTACGAGGGGCAAATGAAATTTCTCCAAGCAATTTTCTTATAAAATCTGAGCTCCAACATTGCATGGCTTACCTCATTCAGAGCCACTATGCTAATATGGTCATTTCTCACTTTGGTGTGTAAGCCAGAATTATAACCTTTAAAGGTTACATCATATTTTTAGTGATGTCAATGCATAGAGCGAACT
The DNA here is from genome assembly GCA_017312745.1 of Gryllus bimaculatus. NCBI lineage: Eukaryota > Metazoa > Arthropoda > Insecta > Orthoptera > Gryllidae > Gryllus > Gryllus bimaculatus. Next base: position 4,615,373 of record BOPP01000019.1, on the reverse strand, counting down.
TTCTGAGCACTGCATTTTCTAAGCAATCCTCAGTGAAACCGTTCATGAAGTAAGTTCATCACGTTTTCTCCTTCTACAAGCCAGACTTTTCTCATTTAATCCAAACCAAATAATCTTCTGTAGCAGTAGAAAACATTTGGAAGGTAAAGTGAGTCTGGTCAAAAGTAACAAAATTGATTACAATGAGAGAGACAATAGGGTGTTTTATCCATTACAGAAATTATTTAGATTAAATATTTACATTATTTTGTATGTACGAATAGTCTACACTGGTGCTAAAAAAGTATGTACTTTCTCGCCCTTAGTAACGTTACATAATACTATTCTACCACAATTTCTGTCTGAATTAATATATCTCAGTCATTTTTTGTAAAACTCATTACAGATCGTAGAATATTAGGTGGGAAAACGCAAAATTTTCAAGCAAATATCCGTATAAATGCATGGAAATAAACATATCAAAAAGCAAAGTCATCTAGTATGATAGGAGTTGATGTAATGGTACAACTGCGTACAAATTGAACAACAATGTCATACCTACAGTCACATCTTACAAATATTTAGAAATATAATTAGACAGAAATTTCAACCGGGAAAATCAAATAAATTTCGTTGTGGGGAAAGCCTGGAGATCTTTACATTTCGTTATGCGGATTCAAAAGAGGAGAACGGTGAGAAGTAAAGAATTAGCTTATCTGTCACTAGTGCGACTCGTGGTAGAATATGGTGCGGTCTGTTGGAACACATACAGAATATCACAAGATAGTCTAGAAAAGCGCCAGGGCAGAGTATCAAAATTCACTTTCAAAAATACAAAAACTAGATCTAGATGGGAGTCACTAAAAAAAGGTGGATTAAGTTGCGACCCTGTGCTAGGTGCAATGCATACACAGTTTTGCAATGAGATTAACCGCCATCTAGGAAAACCCACATAACTCGGTAGAGCGGATCACGTGGACCAAATTAAGACAAGAATACAAAAAGCGGACATGCCGTTAAAGAAATAAATTGTTTAAACACAATGAAAAACTGACTATATTTCACGCAATACTCCGCGAAAAGAACTCAAATTTTCGGAACACGACATCAAAGTTTGTCTTTAAGGAATCGATTTCATTGAGAGAAAAATTTCTATATTCAATATTTTAGTTGTAGGAAGACTCGAAACATTCTCGATAAATCTGGACCTTAAACGAAAATAAGATCTCAACTATTTACTTAAATGTCTGTAATACAACAAAATTTAATAAAAAACTGAATCCTTTTTTGAAAATCTTGAAAATGTCCCAGGGGCTTAAAGACCCCCTACAATTAAAATATCGGTTTCAAATTCAAGGGGCTGCGATATCAGCCAGTTCTATTTGCGAATATCAGTTTTGGAGAAAGTCAGCAGAACGGTTTAACCGCTGGCGTTGTTCAGCCAGGCGACAGAGAGACATTATTCCGTTAAGCAGTTTTGCGGTATCATGGACGCATAAACATGTATTTTGGATGCACCACGTGTTAGAAGATTTTTTTCTTAAGTTAGCAACTGGATTTATCCAAATCTTTGTTACCAGGACCCGGCAATAAAGTTGTTCTCCATTTTCCCCCCGCAGCGTTACATAACTTTCTGTCTACCGTGTAAGTGGTAGATTTTCATTGGCAGAAAACTGTTTTCGTTTAAACGTTTCCATTAAAAAATTTATGAATTTTCCGCGCTTCGTTTCTTTAAGAATGTTTCAAATCGTAGTCGAAGTGTAAGACAGAAATTGCTATTTTGTAATATTACATAACCATTAACAATATTGCGAGAATGTATGAGCTGTTGTAGCACCACTAGTTCTTAGCAGGTCGTAGTCTATCTATTTGTATCTATTTGTTAACATTAATTACACAGTCATCTATAATATAAAAATGAATCGCAAAATGTGTTGGTAAGCGCATAAGCTCAATCAAGCGCTGGGCCAATTTGGGCAATTCTTTTTTTTTAAAATTATGTTTTGTTTGAAGTTCAAGGATGGTTTTTACGTCGAGAAAAATTCGAAAATTGCCGAAAAAAAAATAAACAGCCTTTTTTCTTTTTCCCCATACAAACGTTTTCTAACTACAACGTTGAGTCAACAATTTGAGCTTTATAGCTGTTGTATAAAACACTCATTGTTGTTAGTAAGCACAAGCACTCATTGTTGTAGTATGTTCCTAACGTCAAAGAGTCAATTTTCTAGGGTTGACACCTCTCCGGTTTTAGACCGGAGACTCCGCTTTTTGAGCTTCAATCTCCGGTCTCCGGTTTTTGAAAAATTATCTCCGTTTTTTTTTTTCCAATTCAATACATTTTCATATTTTTTAGCAAAATAATTAGATTTTTTCAACTTAAAATTTAAAGCTTTTTCTATTTCATCAGAAATCTGCCCTTTCTTCTTCATTAGAAAGATAAAGAGGCAGAACATGAAAATTGGTGTTTGCGATTCTCGTGTTATCGCCATCTCTTTGTTTCTACGCATATCAGACAGAGACAGCAATCTAGCGATTATGCGAGAATCGCATCGCGCAACAGTTTCAAGAATATCCCCGGGAATGCTATTCGATATCTTCATTTTGAACAAGAATCGAATTTTTCGTATTTCGTATCACAAGGCTGAATATTTAGATATACAATAACAATTTGAAATAAATGTTAAAAACGAATAATTATACACGGTAAGTTTTGGCATACAAATTTGTTTTACATATCTCTATAACCTAAAAATAATTAATCATAATTCTTCGTTTAGAAATAACAGAAGTTAAGACTATATTTTATTGAGCGAAACAACAGTATAAGAAATTCCGAAAAGTTGTGTAATTCGTATATAAAAACGAATTAATAGAAAGGTATGTTAAAACACTACATAATAGATAATTTCGTATAAAATGTTTAGCAATATTCTTTCTCATTTATTTTTTTTTATTTTATTTGAATTACATAAATAGATGAAGTAAGTTAATTTTAAATTAACACTCTCACTCACATACACACTTTATTTAGCAATTGAATATTTAAGTTACCCCCCCGGTCGCAGACGTCTCCGGTTTTCTTGAAATTGGCAAGGTGGCAATCTACAATTTGCACTTTATTACCGTTATATCAAAGTTCAAATTTAATCATATCTATCAAAACAGTGTGCGTGTGTGCGTTGGAGCACAGAAATACATGTTAGAGGATTTAATGTCGCGTTCCGAAACTATTATAATATAGATATGCCTCCTATTAGACGAAGCAATTTAGGTAGAAGAACCCTAAATGCTAACAACCAAGCTAATTACCGATCTAATCATGCTGCACAAGAACGTGACGACCGAAATGTACGTGAAAGAATTCGGATATCATGAAACGCGTAAAGCGCGAGCGCTACATTCAATAATAATCGCGCAAGTTTGAATCGGGCTGCTTTCAGTTACGATGTGTCAATTGACTACAGTAACTACCAAATGTGTTGTTTATTGGTTCTATGAACTCGGTTTGCTCAAATTGTAAGACATTGAAATATAAAAACGAAGCTAATGGATTGTGTTGCGCCAAATGGTAAAGTGAAACTGAATACCATTGGAACGCAACCGCGCAGAACCATTTGTACTCATTGTACCCATACACTTTTTGACAAATATCCAAAAATATAACAATTGCATTCAAATGACCTCATTTGGGTCAACAAATGTAGTTCGCGGGAAAATTTTATGCCAACTTTAAGGTATGTATTATAGCAGTTAATCATAATTGTTTTAATGTTCTGTCACCTAAGTTAAGATGTGTTTCTAATCTTCAATTTCTTAATCCATTAAGATCAATAATCATCACTTAGTCAAGAATTTTACAACGAAGGATTGATTTCAATTGAGGACATGTGCTTGATGATGTCAAACAAACTATTAATTCAATTAGGCCTCGCGCGCCCAATCGTCCAATGCAATGATGCTTTTACACAAGAGTTGAATCGAGAAACAACTGTATGATCTCAACACTTTGAAAGAATTAATTCAAACAAATCCTTGAACTGTTGAATGAACAACAGAAGTTATGTATTTGATACTTTATGAAAGTATCAAATGATGAAACTGGAGGGATTTACTTCTTAGATGCGCCTGGTGGTACAGGAAAAAACTTTTTTTGATTTCATTAATATTAGCCAACGATTTGCTCACAAAAATAAAAATTGCAACTTGCACTCGCTTCGTCGGGAATCGCAGCAACTTTGCTTGAAGGTGGTCGAACAGCACATTCAGCATTAAATTGCCATTAAATATGCAAAGCAATGAAACTCCGACCGTGCAACATTTCGAAGAACTCTGCAATGGCAAAGGTCTTGCAGCAATGTAAATGAGAATTATTTGGGATGAATGCACGATGGCACATAAAAAATCTTTGGAAGGCTTTAGACAGAACCTTAAAAGATCTTACGGGAGCAACATAACCCAATTTGGTGGTGCAATGATTTTATTAGCAGGAGATTTTCGTCAAACATTGCCAGTGATTCCACGATCAACACCTAGCTGATGGAACTCAATGCATGTCTAAAGTCTAATTTGTGGAAACAATGTCCAGAGTAAGTTTTATTTAATAGGACAGCAATATGCGTGTAAGTTGCAATAATGACCAATCTGGAAACATATTGTACTAAACAACTTATTGACATTGGTAATGGCAAATTTCCTATAGACCATGTGACTGGTAGGCTTGGTATGGTAAACTTTCCTCTCAAGTTACAGAAACATGAATTGGTTGAGCGATAACGAAGCTATATTGCTCTGCAAAAAACATTGATGTAAATGAATGAAATTTAAAAATTCAAGAACAAATTACAGGCGAATGCAAGGAGTATATAAAATCAGTTGAATTTGGCTACTAACCAAGATGATGTAGTGAACTATCACCAGATTTTTAAAGGTCGCTGGATTTACCCGGTTTGCCAAAGCATCACAATCTTTCATTAAAGGTTGGAGCTCGGTAGTTTATGTTGCGAAAATATCAAACCAACACTACGTCTTTTGCAAGTGCACACGTTTAGCGATAAAAAAAATAACTAAACAACGTGGTAGAGCAATTATTAACTGAAAGGAAAGTATCCAAAGGCAGAAGACGTTTCCATACCTGCGCAATCCCAATTATTCCGACTGATGTGGCCGTTTTAACTTTATAAACGACTTACATTTCTGCAGTTCGGCTCTGCTTTTGCTATGGACATAAACCAAGTCCGCCGGGGCAAAAACATTTAGTGTTTGTGGGTAAGAATCTGAAAACTCCATGTTTTCTCACATGGTCAATTGTATGTTGCCTGTTCCCTGTGTTGGAAAACCAATCAGATTTTGTTTTGTCTATACGCGCCAGGTACATCAAACAAAAAACATTGTATATGCACAAACAGCACTAGAATGAAAATAAAAGCTGAATTTTTGTTAATAATTATGATTCACTATGAATTAACATAAAGCGATTACTTACTTTTAAATGCTTATATGTTTTATTAATTAATATTTCTTATTCACACAACGCCGCTATCACAGGGTGACGTTCTGGTCAGAAGACTTTTTTTGCCCCAGACTAATAAAATATGTAGAACAAAAAACTGTCACATTACAAATCTTTTGGACAGGACGAAGTCTGTCGGGTCCGCTAGTACAATATAAAAAAGTTGTTAGACCCAAAGACTTGACACATGTTTCTCTATGTATGTCGACGCGCTGAATCCGAAGCCACAATTGCGCCACCATCTTCCAGCTTTTTAATCACAAAAACCACCGTGAAATTGTAAATTGTAAATTTCCCTGTGTTATTTTACAATTTAAAACGACTGGAAGATGGTGGCGTAATTCTGACATCGGGTTCGGATACAGCGCGTTGACATACATAAAGAAATATGTGTCAACAACCCCCCAAAACAAAAAAAAATACAATTTCACGGTGGTTTTTCGCGATTTAAAATAAAACTGGAGGATGGTGGCGCAATTCTGGCTTGAGGTTCGTATTCAACAGATTGATGTACAAAGAGATACATGAGTCAAGTCTTTGGTTCAGACAACTTTTTTATTTTGTGTGCCTGTCTTATTAGTTCGGGACGAACTAAAATGGTTAAATTACTTAACATTGTATAAAATATTGTATTAGAGTGTTAAGTCTTCTCCAATAATGTTATGTGTTAGAAGAATGGAAGTGGAATTACAGTACTGGTTACGATAGAGTTGGATATTGCTTTGCGTTATGAAATAATCCACGTTCTATTTTTTTTAATTTTTCATATCTTTTAAATTATAAATATTTAAATAATAAATACCATTTAAAACGTAAATTATAGAGTGAACCTTTTTCCCCCATTTCCTTACCATCATTGGATCACTGTACGCCGGGCGCCACGTCGGGCTCTGCCTTTGCTTGGGCGCTCGGTTCGGAGCAGGAGAGCAGATTTTTGTGACGGCACAGATCATTGAGTTGGCAAGCACTGATCTAGGTCTTCTTTCTGTTGTTCTCGTGCCTCGGCACACTGTAATTGAGCAAAATGTCAAAGCAACCCTCGCGTTCTCACGCCTTGGAGACCTTCTCTATCAATACTCCTCTTCCGTTTGCGTGGGCCAGCGCCCCAATACGTGTGAAAAGCCGCGCCGGAGCGCCGAGGCTGAATAGGCGACAGATAACAGCTGTCGCACGTGAGGTCAAACGAGGATGTTCCCATTCGAAACCGATTATCTCAACACTGCTCCCAACTCAAGGGTTAGGGTACGTGCTCTTGCAAACGAACTTCTTCCCTCATCAACAGAAAAGGGAGAAACGTCCAACTTTCATATTTTGAGATGACCACTACTCTTGATTGAAACGCAGTAGCACTAGTAGTAATGTCTCATATTTTGAAGTTTGTGTAACGTCCTAATCGACAGAGTCACATATACTTCGACATAGACTTCCTGTCAATCGCTTCTTCCTAAGAGAAATAAAAATCTTTCTCAACAGCAGGAGTAGCAATTTAATTACAAAACTTCCATCTTACAGATTCACAACTTTTACTATTCATTTCTTGAATCACAGAAGTTATCACTACTAAAGTTCTTAATAAATCATACACAGTTTTGTATAAAACCCACTACCGTGGAACTGAGAAACACAATCTTGCCTCCACGACCTCATTTATCATTCTGCTTATTAGTCCAGGATCTTCGAACATGATATGCCGTTGCTAGAGGGCGGACACATCGCCACGCCATTGATTTGTATTGTTCAGCCTTTTGTTACAAACACATCTTTTCGTCTGAACGTCATTAAGTACACTATGCGCCAACGAAAATATTCTGCTTTCCGTTATTTCCATGTTTGGCGGATTCCTTTTCATTTTATATTGAATGTGTTTAAAATGTGTACTTGGTGAGTGGAGTGTTCCTCACAGTAGAGTACGTTAATAGTATCAATTGTTGGGGTGTTCTAGTCAATCTATTAAATGTATGTACATAAAATTCAGTTTTGTTCCAAATGATAGCATAAGGGATAAGCACGGTTTATGAAAGTTAGTGAAATTCCCAGAATGCTAGAATTATTAATTTTATAACATATTCAAATGAACTATTGCCTTGTTTTTATTATTAACGCATACATTTTACTCTTTTGTGTATTATTGTCGTATCATGATATGCTAAAAAGCGTTTTGCAGATAAAATGTTCGTTCATGAAAATACCGACTTCATTATCTCTGGGTGCGGAAGTTTAATTGATGCTTCTCTCATTTTGTAAAGCTGGAAGCCGACCAGTGCATAGAGGAACCTTTATAGGAGACACGTGCGCAATTAACCAATCTCACAAGGTCAACATTAACAGAGACAAATTGGCGTAATCATACGTGTCATGTGACAATGAAGAAATAAAAGTCTTGGTGTTGGCGCGAAAGAGAGAAAGCTAAGGAAAACTGAGAAAAGCTAAGGAAAACTCGCACGCAAAAGTTCGACAAATGTACACTGAGGCTACCGAAACGCTGCCTGTCGCAGCCCATGTTATGGTCGGTGTCCTTGCATTTGTCTGTTGTTAGCTCGCGCCAGGTCGTGGCTTATATCGTATCGCAAACAGGCATGCACCTGCCACCGCCGCCCCAAATGATTCGCCCATCAGCCGCGAGTGAACCGCTTGTCTCAAATGAAGAGAAGGTGCAGTTCGGGGCCCGGCCCGCAGAGTGGTCACGGCTGCGCGGAGTCATCTTCCCCCTCCCCTCCAGCGTCCCTGCCGCCGACAGCGTGTTCTAAAAGCTAAGCGCTGTCAAGGCAAATTAGCAGAAATATTTAGGAGTTTGAGTGCGAGAGGCGAGAGCGAGCACGTTTTCCATAAATGAACAGTGTGACATGTGACTAGTCTTTGGCGAGTGCCGGAGCGATGCTGGCAGCTCCAATGTATGCCAGGAGGGGTCCGAGTAGAATTACGTCTCCACGCAGGAATACGTGCGTCGGGATCAGTGTTATCGGGCGGAAGACTCGATGTAGGCGTATATTGCACTTCTGTTTCTGAACAGTGTGCGTTATTTTGTGCGAGTGACGAACCTACCCCAGTCGGTTGGACACACCTTACTGCAAAACGACGGCCAGCACCCATTTCACTACAAAAGTGTGCAAGGGTTGGACAGTGGCGACGAACGAAAGCAGTTGACATTCTGCGAGTGGTGTCTGCGCCAACACGTACGTTGCTGTGGTACCAGCGTATGATTTAGATACAAAGTCAGGTTTATCTCAGTAGGAAATAAAATTGTAGCTCTCCCAGTGTCAGAGGAATCCATTCTTTCAGAGTAAGCCTATCACTAATTGTATTTGGTACTTCTAGAATATCAAATTATAAAAGGTTCGAACAATTCACCAAGTCAAAACTGCCTGTCAACATTTAAATAACTGCAAGGGCGCAACATACAATATTATTAATGTATATTTTCATTATACCAATTCTCTATGGATTTTTAAAGAATAAATATCGTTTGAAAAAACGATACTTTTAAAATTTTCGTTAGAAGAAAAAAATCACTTCAAAAAGCGTGATATTTAAAGTGGAGCCCATAGGTCACTGTCGATCATCTGCGTCCGTCTGGAAAACGTCACGTCGGTTTGAAAGATTGAAATTTTTCTTGAAAATATATAAGCCAGTTTCAGCCAAGCTAAAAGAAAATTTTGGCGACAATACCTTGCCATTTATTTTTGACAAGGTGAGGCTTTCAACGCCTGAGAAGTTCCAAGACTTTCAAAACCTTGGACGAAGGCAACCGTGGCTTGTCACGTAGTGAATAGTATTTTTATGCCAACACTTTTTCGAACTTTTCCACAGTACTTGTAAATGGGAAAGATATCGACCTGGATGGCCGATATGGCTAGAGCGTGTGCTGACTCGATCGGAAGGGTCCCGGGTTCAAGTCTCGCCGTGGGCGTGGTGGTTTGACCATTGCCTTTCAAGTATGTGTGAAGTCGCGGAAGGCCTTACGAGTCTGCTTCACTCAGATCGAGGGGCCCGCAAGTGCGTCAGTGTCTTGTGTAAAGGTTAATGTGTCCTTATGAAGAACAGTGGGTACCCGGCGCGGACCGTCGAAAATCGACATCGCCTAAAGCTGAAAAACGCCCCCGGAAGAAAAAAACCTGAGATGGGAAACATTTGTGCAAAGTGGAGAAGAAGAGTTTATACCAAAACACACCTAAGCCATTAGAAACGATTTGATCGGTAATAAAATATCATATTAAATCCAATTATTGTGGTCCATAATACCAGGATAAAATCCATTTGCAAGCATCAACTAAAAAGTTTTGGAAGTTGCGTAGCATAACTAGATACCGTATTGACGGAAGACAGTGATTTATGTCACATCATTTGCATAATTGCGTTTTTCCAGTCAAATATTGCCTCCAGAAGCCTGATTCTCAATAGTTCATTACTTTGCATGAAGTTTCGTGTGCTCAGATTGTTTCCAAAAAGGCCGATATTTTTATTTGGTTTACTTGCAGCGCTCACCTCTTCAGGAGTGGAGAAAGAAAACCTCTCGAGCTCCGGTCGTAAAATTCGTCCTAATCGATAGCCCTCGGAAGTGCAGGTGTAGGCGTGGGCTTTCAGGCAGCGTCAAGTAAATTATTAAAGCCTTAGAAGCTGAAAATGCATTCTTCTCAAAAACGTTTCTCGTTACTCTTGAAAGTAAGTCACGAGACATTGAACAGTCCAAAATTAACTCGTTCTTTGTCAAATATTTTAATATATTGAAAGTTGCAAGTTCACCTTTTTCTTTAATTCCTCCTCGAAGCGTTTTTTACTGAGAATCTAGTATCTAATTTTCGAAAAGTTATTTACTGGAAGTTCCACTAAAGAATTAATTTAAGTCTTATGGAAGATGTTCAATACACTTGGTGTCAATGAAGAAGAAGAAATTTACAGTTCTGCGCTCTTTGTTCGTTGTTTTCTGGGACGAACTACTGGTGCTATACAAACGCTTTCTTTATTAATGAATTTTATTGTGTAATTGAAGAAGTCGGAGAACCATTACAGCAAATCACATTTCTGAAACTGTTATCGTTCAGGGAAAAACATTTTATTTAAATTTGCTTTATTTGATTCATTTTTGGTCGCGTTTTTACATCGAGGTGATCAGCAACTTATTCTCTACGTATATTACATTGCATTAATATTGACATTGGAAGTACATATTATAGTGGCATTAATGTCATCTTCAAGGTATTCGTTTTAATATTCATGTACAATTTTTTGAAAAAGCTAGTAGTTTTCGCTTAATTTGTGTCCGAAATTTATGCAATTTCTGAAACAACATTTTCTCAAAAATCGCTCCAATTTTTTTCTTTAAATTTCTTGTAACAGAGCTGATGCTCTAACTATAAGGACACTGCTGGTAGACTTTCGCCCGTTTGCGCGCTGTCGTGCCAAATACAGACAAACAAGCTGATTTTGAAAAATTAAGTTACTTTCGCGCTACTATTAGTTGAATCATTAAAATCGTGCATTTTCGCATTTTCTTAAATCTTCGCGGTTTAGCCCATTGGTCTGCGTTCTAGCCTTCCATGACGCGACCCCCGGTTCGGGATCGATTCCCGATCGAGTAAGATTATTTGCGAGTTTTCTTTGCAATGTCTCAGTGTATGTTGCTATGTGATGATGCGAAAACTCAGTTTGAGAAGACCAGAATACTGCGTGGGGAAGTCGTCGCGCAAATCGCACGTATACGTAGTGCGGGCAGACTGAGGGCGGGCATTTTCCTCCTAGAAGATGTCCCCTCCTTCTATCTTCCCGTTGCAAGAAAGGTGCCAACACAGGTCGCACAACGTGCTGGATGTATCCATCGCTGGTCAATGATCCCTCCACGAGTAGAACACGCGAAGAACGCGTGTTGTAGCTGATGTCACCCCACACCATCACTCCCGGGGTGAGCTCTACATTATGTAGACGAGCACACTCCGGACGCACGTGCTCGCCTGTGCGAAGCCGCACACAACCATCACTGGCATGTAGGCAGAGGCGGCTCTCATCACTGAACGCCACTGCACGCCAATATGTCTCCCAGTTTACTCGCACACTGCACTACGCCAAACGTGCCCGACGATGGTTCGGCGTGAGTGACAGACGCGCCAGCGGTTTGTGTTATTGTAATCCTGCAGTTCGTCAGTGGTCCGCGGTCGCCCTCAAGTGCGTCTACGGTTATGGGAATTCTCATCTACCCATCGTCGCCAGCACCGCAGCACCGACGTCGCGTCACGGTCCACGTGGCTTCTACCACGGCTTCTAAGACACCCATTCCTAACGACCCTTATCGCCTACTTGATTGCTCGTGCCCTTCCCGGTGTTGCAATACTTTTTTCCGCCTGTGTATATTGTAATCATTATTTTTCAAATATTTCTTATTCATACGCACATTCTGTTTTTTTACAATGGAATTTGTCTAAGTCTCTATCTTCAATTTTCTAGCTCTGAAATATTAACGTTTTGTACTTTTCGAAAGTACGAAAAGTTCGACGGATATGGGACTAGCATAATATGTTTTATTCCTTGATGTTTTCGAAGAGAAAATACAAGAAAAACATTGGAGCATTTTTTAGAAAACGATTGTTTTAAAAAAATAATTGCCTATATTTCGCGCAAAAATACGCAAAAAATACTCAAATTTTCAAAAAATTGAGCACGACCATATTATTATTATTATTATTATTATTATTATTATTTTTTGTTATTTAAGGTTGCATCAACATCTAAGTCATTAGCCATCACTATTGCTTATAACGGTATGGTAACTATGAGGATGACAATATGATAATAGGAGGTGAAAGGAAGAACACAACACAATACAACCCAACCATGCCCGAGGCGGGACTCGAACCCGCGATCCTTCGGTCCGGGATCGCTACGGCCTCAGCGAACCTTATTTGAAGATGTTTTTTGATGAACATATCTCAATAAGAAACAAATATCTTCATAATTGTAGTTGATGGAACGCGCCCCACCCAAAAAATAGCACTTTTGAAATTCTGAAAAAATCTAGCATTTCAACTAATATGAGACCAGCACAATTCTCTTAAGCTTCTTATTCGAGGACAAAGTTTTTTTAAATTAGAAACATTTTGATAAACATTTTAAATTGGTTTTTGAGTTTTCCTGTAACGAATCCTCAAATTTGAAACTCCTAAAGCCTCGAGTATGTTCACATCGATTGAGGAATATCTATTTTGGAGAAAATCCGCTGAACGGTTTAGGTACTACCGTTGACCACAAACGAACAAACACGACGGGCAGTCAGACGTTTTACCGCCAATCGAGTTTTCAGTAATAAGGACCTACAAAACATGTATTCTGACCACGTGTCAGAGGAAGTAATTTACTACGTATGAGATCAGGATTTATCCAGTTTTTCTTTACCACGCCCCGACAGTAAGAGTTTTTCTGTCAAAAATTCGCCGATTTCTGGCACACGAGTACAATATCTTCTCTTCTTACGAAGTAAGCGCGAGGAAGTTAAAAGACGAAACATTTTTCAACTTTACGTTTGTAAAATGACATAAATGCGTTTTATACGCTTTGTTTATCTAAAGTTAAAATTCTAGAAATTCAGATCAGTTTTGAAAAAAAAAATATTAGCATAAAATAAATTTACCAATTCTATTTCTCACTTTCCTGGAAAGTAATGAATAGTAAAATAAAATATTTTTATGAAAATTATAGCACATTGGTATATGTACAAAGGGAATAATAAATAAAAATAAAACATAGTACGATATTTGTATAATTACGTCTTATTACAATTTTCAATTAAAAAGCTTAGATTGTCGCGGACGGAATAAATAGATACTGGACTGTCCGGGACATACCGCATCCTAGGCACAATCGCCAACATTTCGGCCGACATACTGTGTCCTTTCTCGGAGCGAAATGATTTACAACATTTCGCCGTGAGGAAGGTCCCAGCATGGCGGTCGAAACGTTGGCAACTGCAGAGAATATTATAACGTGGACAACTAGGCCTAGGTCGCGGCGTCGCGCAGACAGCCGAGTATCTAATAGCCGACTCGGCCTTATGGCGTCGTACAATGGTTCTCCAATGGCGCTACAGTGTCTTCCAATGCTTATGTACCAATCGCAATTCCAATGCGTACCCCTCTCTGCCGCAGGAGACGACGGTGTACAGCTCGGTGTACGCGCCCAGCCGTCGCCAGACGGCGAGCAGCGGCACGCGCACGCCGGCGGAGGGCGCGTGCACGCCCCGCCTCCCCGCCGCGCGCCTCACCAACGGCGTGCGCGCGGGCCACGGCGGCGCCAACGGGGACGGCGACTGGACGGCGCCGGACGCCGCCAACGGCAAGCGCCATCTCTACCACCACCACCACCACTACGCGCACGCGGCGCTGGTGCCCGCGGCGGACGGCGGGGGCGGGGACACCGAGCTGGTCGGGCTGTGCCCGGACGCCGCCGACGAGGAGCTGCCCGACCGCGTGTCGGTGCTGCCCCGCCCGGACGAGGCCGGCATTTGACGTTTCTGAGCGGTCGCCGCGCACTGCGCCGCAACGGACTGACGGGCGCGCGTGTTCGTAAAATAGAAAGGAGTAGGGAGAAGATAGCTCATGACTTCAAACGTCATGGAACATTTCGAGGGTTAAGGGGAGACGATGAATGCTTTGCAAGTTAGGGGTGTTAATCGAGGCAGTGAGAACAAAAAACAAGTACTTTATATTTTAACGTAATTAAATTAATAAGAAGAAGAGTAAGACGAAGAAGAATATAAAAAGAAAAGGTATTACAACAAAACAGCAATGCTCCAAACACGTTTAATTTCAAAAGAAATTACCGATAGGAAGAAAGTGCCCAATATTAATATTTGCTCCGTAGAACTTGCAGTATTTCATTATTTTTCTTCGTTGACTATTTCGCTGACTTCGTATTTCGGTTCTCTTTTCCTCGAATTTTGTAAGTCAATTGCCTCTTTTTTGTTCTCAGTGTCTCAATCACAAGAGATAAAATACAATTAAATTCACCTGCGATTTGCAGCAGCTCGTGAAATCATGTTAAGACAACGATAAATCGGGATAAGAAAAAAATTATATTCATTCAAGAAACCTCGTGAAAGTTATTGTGAATATATTTTACAAATTATATTTGTACACGCCTTACTAAGAAAATAAATGTTGAAAGTAAACAAGCATTTGAATGTAGTTGAAGAAAAAAGATTCGAATTATCATTTAAACATGTTGATTTTTTCGTTCGTTGAACTTCTCTAGCATTGAAATCCCTGTGAACGTTCTCGCTCTTGACGTGAGCTTTTGGCTTGATTCGGTCCATTGTTGCCGCCGGCCGTCGAGGCCCTGGCAGCGCCGGGGAACTTTACGCTGTACCACATGCGGAGAGCAGACGTTGCTTGCGGGCGGTGAGAAACTCTCCACGTATGTAATAAATAAATGTAGTTTCTTTTGTTGAAATGTCTTTTTTTAAGATCTCAGCAACTCAGAATTCCATCCCTGAAATAAATAGGTCTTAATCAAAAAAATCTGTTTCGAATACTCAATGTGAAATACTGCCTGTCTGTCTGTCTTAGTCTGGAAAGGTTTTCTTACAAACTGAAGATTCATCAGTAAAAACAACTAATATATAATTTAACACATAATTCAATTATCTCGAACATAAATATCAACATCTTTTTGTAAAAGAGGAGTTCAATATCTTTTATGGGCCACAGTTATTTCTCTCTTTAAAAAATTAAACTGTTCTAAAAGTTCTAAAAATTCTAGGTTCTCTGTTGCAATATATTTAGAAATCCGTCCCACCATCTGATATGAATCTTGATACACCGAGTCCATCAAATATATAACCGTGATGAGAAATTATACACCTAAATAAATCTACTTTAGTTTTCATCTAAAATTATAAATGATCAAAAAATAAGGACAAATAGCAAGGGAATTTAGAATAATGCAAAGAAACCGAAGTAAATGCGCAGTGTACATTCTCGAGAATCAAGTCGAATTATTACCACTGCTATTTTTCAAACTGATTTCAAACTCTTTACATGACACTTCCTGCATTAATAAGTATGTATAAATTCGTTATTGCTATTAACTAATTCGATATCTTTAATGTTTTACTATAACATTGGAAATTATTAGTAAAGCCCAATGGCAGAAAAGCTGAAATATCGAGTTCATCTGCATAAAGACCACTATTAAAAATAAATCTGAAAATAAACTTTTCTATTACAATTAATTCCGCATTTATTACGTAAATCAAGATTTTTTTGTGTTAATCTTCATTATCCCATCATGAAAGCACAAAGTAGTAACAAAATTTGAAGTTTCGTACGTCAATATAACAATTTGTATAGTTAAATTATTACCAAGAGATACGAGCGATGTGACTATCTAGGAATCTAAAGCAAAACAGAAATTTTCATTATTCCTAAACCAATAAACAATTGTTTAATAAACAAATTTGGAAACTTTTGTGCCAACTAATATTTATTGATCAGAAATAAAATTGTATTTATAATTTGGTACCTATGGTGCAAAACCTCAATGTGTTTTTTTCTGAGAGAGGTAAGACAAAAGTTCAAGTTGGCGCATTCCATATCTATAACGAAGATGAATAGAAAATTCAACCTATCAAAAAACTCAAGTTATCGAAGAGCCAGATAACGAGTTCTTACTGCATTATGATTTTGTGGTCGAAATTTGATAAATGTTTTGCCCTGAACAAGACAAGTGAACCATGAGAATGACTTCCTATATATGAAAAAGATAAAGATTAAATTACTTGAACACATTGTGAGTGAGTGTGTGTTTGAATATTTTGGTGTAATGTACGTAATAATCAATATTGAATTGATTTATTAGTTTTAATGTACATTAAAAAGAAATTATATGTCAATAAAACAATTTTTTATTACGAATATTATTTCTTCCCTATAAAAGTGTTTAACAACATACACTGCGAAGACAAGAATGAGGTACCTTCAAATATGATGTCGGACTTTCTTTTGGCGGACGAAATGCAGTAACACGACATGTCATGGTCTCAACAAGTTGTTGGAAGTCCCCTGCGAAAATATTGTGCCATGCCGTCTCATAGCTAACTATAATTTCGAAAGTGAGACTAAAGGATTTTGTGCAGAAACTGACTTCTCGTTACATAAATGTTCAATAGAATTCATTTCGGGCACTCTGGGTGGCCCAATCATTCACTCGAAGCGACTAGAACGTTCTTCAAACCAATCGTGAACAATTGTGACTCGGTGACATGGCGCATTGTTATTCATAAAAATTCCATCATTTAGGAAAATGGACACCCTGAATGGCTGAAAATAGTCTTTAGAAATCTGAACATCATCAGTTCCAGTCAATGATTTTTTGGATCAGAGGACTTAGTCCATTCCTTGTAAAAACGGCTCATTTCATTATGGAATCACCACCAACCAATCACACAGTGCCTTGTTGACAACTTGGGTCCATGGCTTCCTGGGCTCTGCACCTCACTCGAACCATATCAACAGCTCTTACCAACTGATATCAGGACTCATCTGAACAAGCCATGGTTTTCCAGAAGTTTAGGGTCCAATCCATAAGGTAACGAGCCCAGGAGAGGCGCTACAGGCGGTGTCGTGTTGTTAGCAAAGGCACTCGAGTTGGTCTTCTGCTACCATAGCCCATTTAAGCCAAATTTAGCCGCACTGTCCTACAAGATACGTTCGTCGTACGTTCCACATTCATTTCTATGGTTATTTCACACAGTGTTGCTTCTATGTTAGCACACTGACATAGACACTTTTACATTACATTAGACATAGACAATCTATGTTAGCACTGACTTCTATGTTAGCACTACGCAAACGTCGCTGTTCTCTGTCATTATGTAGAGGCCGTCGTCTACTGCGTTGCCCGTGGTGAATGCTTATTTCTGAAATTATGTATTATCACTTCACACTGTGGATCCTTAATATTGAATTCCCTAACGAATTTGAAATGGAATGTCCCATGCGTCTATCTCCAACTACCATTTCGTCTTCAAACATTGAACACGAAATGGTAGTTGAAGCTAGACCCATGTGACATTCCATTTCCCTGTTAATTTCTATCGTGTGGCCATAATCACTTCAAACATCTTTTCACATAAATCACGAGCACAAATAAAAGCTCTGCAAAAGCAAAATACGTGTTTGTGATCAAAAAGTATAATATATATAGTATAGTACTTACTAGTATAAGTATATTACTTACTACATAAGTATGTTAAAAGTAATATATATATATATATATATATATATATATATATATATATATATATTACTTTTAACTTACTATATATTGACTTTTCATTAAACATTTCAAAATATTCAATTTATGAAATCGATGATTTCAATTTTTTTCCCAACTATATGGCCTCAAATTTTCGGATATGAAATCTCTGTTTGAAGACATTTTGAATTATAACTTCGCACACATGTCAGGATTAACGATAATTCGTTTAGTTCCAAAGATGGTGAAGATTGATGCAGGTGGAGAGAAGATACACTCATTTTTGTTTCCGAAAACTGGAATGCCTATATGAAAGGATGGATGTGTCACGCATAACTCTGCCAGATTCAAAATTTTGAGCTGAAACGTCAATACGTCAGAAGTAATATCTAGTTGTGCCGTTCAGAAGAGCAGTAACGAATTTTTGGGCGGGTACATTTCATGACAATTTATGACATTTTCGAAAATTTCTAAAAAATTGATGTTTTTTAAAATGTTTTGCTCGAATATAATAAAGTGTTTTTTTAATTATTGTACAGATCCGATTTTCATTAAAAACCTCTGACGTTTTGAAAATTGCAAACATGTATTCAAAACAGAAAGGTCTCTGATTTCGAATAAAATTTTGGCTTTCTGCTCAACTGAATTCCGTGATTATTGCTTTAAATGAAAGATAATGAACCCAAGATGTTTCATTGCTTGCTATCATTAATCTGTTTTATAGAATAATAACACTAAATTCTAACAAAATCGTAACGCTTATCTGCTGCCATTTGTTCTTAGGACTTCTGGAGTCTAGACCACACGATCTTGTTCCAGCCAAGCAAGTGCGTGTGAGTGTTACTTTGGTGGTGGTGTTGTGTTTATTATTATTATTATTATTATTATTATTATTATTATTATTATTATTATTATTATTATTATTGCTCTAATTAACGACTAAAGATTGTATGAGTCGGTTGAACATAAAATCTACTCCAGGTTGCAATCAGCTAACTAAGGAGCACATTTAGGGACTGTCAGTGCCTCTACAATATGTGGCGCAAAATGTGGCCTGTTCCCACTAAAGCAATATCTTGCACTTCCCAGTCTTGTGAATGACCTGTGAGTTTAGCCATGTTCTTTCAAAAATTTTGTGGAACAGATCCCAAAGCTCCTATAACTATCGGGACGACCTGCGCATATCAGCATCAATGAGCTCGAACGTTGTCATTTTGCCTCTCTTAAATTTACTTTAGCACATTTGTCAAGACCAAATTTCATGCAGATGACATCGCTCAAATCAATGACAACAGACAGCAATTGGGAGAGGATCCCTTCATTCTTAGCAAAAACTTTAAGATCATTCATGTAAAACAAATGATATACTGGTCCTCCCTCTCCATGAAGCTTTTAACCGAGTTTTACACAAGTGATTGGCCTGTAGTTTTTCCGCCAAAGAATTGTCTCCCGTGTTGGTAGCAGATACATTATGCCGCGTGTGAGCCATTGCGAGTGTTCCTTTGGGTTTAAAAAAAATTAACAGTCTTCGTTAGATGAGAATGTATTGCTGTTAATTTCTTAATTCAATAATTCTGGATCTTGTTAGTGCGGGGAGAAATCCAGTTTCTCCTCTACGTTTGTGACTTCTAATGCCTTGAACTCATGTTTGGATTTTCTCTTTTAGCGTTTTAGATACTAGTAGCCTTGTTGTGTCTTTTCGAATTTGGTATTTTTCTTCCATGTGGTGTATTTTTCGTTGAAATTTAGAGGTGTTCGTTTTCATGGAAGAGGCCTCATCTAAGAGTGATATTTCACGCCGAGTGTCGGCTATCCGTTTCATAATTATTTTCATCCATGAGGTGCCGGTGCTATTGACTCTGTTTGGCTATTCGCCGTCGGTGTTTTGGCTGGCCCCAAAATTATCTGAGATACTAGATATCCAGTAGCATACTCGTATACTTGTATGATGTGATTGATTTCATACATAATATCTGTGGCGATAAGGAAAAAGGGAATAGCTGCAATTTTTATAATTTCGAGAAAAATGCATTTAAAGTCATAAATTCTATTTTTGCAGTTTAGAGAAGTGACCGTTAGTGTTTTTCTCAAACACTTTCGTATCAAACAAAACATAGTTTTAGGCTTCAAATAAATATTTTATAATTATAATAAATGTAATTAAATGTTAATTTTCACTTATTTCCTTTTTCCTAAATATTTGCATTATTCCTTTTCCATAAATGTTTATTTATCATTTTTCCTTAATTTTTACCTTTAATTTAATTTATGAGTGAATAATATATATTATATATTTATATAAGTATTATATATATATATACTATAATTTAGAAATTTTATGGAGTGAATACTATTAATCTTTAATAAAAAGCAACTATTTTTTAGTATTTGACTTACGAAATAAGAATTATTAAATTAAATTGTAGTTAAACTTTTCAGTTAAAATGATTTTAAAACAATTTTCCTTTTTGAAATAAATTATTTATACACAATTCGTAATTTAATAATAATTTAATATGAAAATAAATAATAATAATAATTAATAATAATAATAATTAATAATAATATATTTATATATTAATATAATTAACATATTACGTTACGTTTAAGGGCCGGAGCGCCCATCCTGTCAGAATGTTTGCTCCATTAAAGCACGAAAAATACTGCTCCAATTTGAAAAATAAACAGAGTACTCCGATTTATTTTTTCAAATCGGAGCAGTTTATTTCGAGATTTAATGAAGCAAAGGTGAGTATAATTTTTGACAGATTAATTTTGACATTCATGGTAGCGCCATCTATTAGAAGAAATAGGAGTGCATAGTTAAAATTATCCAGTTGAGTGAGTAATGGTAAACTTCATTTTGAGTATGGCAACAATGGAGTTGTGTTGATGTGTGATATATAGATGTAGGCAAATACAAAAAAGTAACTGTTTTGATTTTTGGAGCATGCCAACAATAATATCATTTGAAAACTTATACTGAGTGATGTAACAATTTCGGTTTAAATTAACTAAGAAATGATTAAAAGTGTTATAATATTTAGAATAATTAATAGAATTAAACAGAATTAATTTTCATTACTTTTAGTATTGATTTTAATGCAGTTATTCCCTTTTTCCTCAAAGTTTTGCAGTTATTCCCTTTTTCTTTATTTTAACCATTTATTTCATAATTTAACATTGCTCGTATATTCAAATATTACAGATTACTATATTTATTATCTTGTCTGATGAAAGTATAAGTATCAAAGATACCAAATTTAGTATTATCTCAATTTTGACAAAAATTGCAGTTATTCCCTTTTTCCTTATCACCACAGATTTCATACGTAATATCTAGATCTCTACCTGGGGTCATTTAAGACAGAATTCGCTATCTCTTAAACAGAATTCGTCTCTCTTTGCTTTAGCATTTTCATATATTCTCCTCAATGATGCATGAAATTTGAACGGAAGTAGACGAACTCGTTCTATCTTGCGTCGGAGGAGATTTCACACCATGCCTATATCGTGCGATTCATAGACAGATGAATTTTCGCCACTGACAAATTTCATTGGGTAGAGATGCACCTTCAACAGGACTATCGTTTTCAGGACATTAGATGGATTGGACATTGTGGATAGTTCGATCGATTTTATTCTGCATACTCTGAATGTCAGCAAGTTGTTCTGCTGTGAATTTTAACTACTGAATATGTATCGTCGTTGACTGGCAAGCTTCTATGAATCTAGAGTATATCTAATATTAGGGTTCCCGTCTCTCCATATCTTGTAAACTTCTATTTCTGAGCCTTCATTTTTCACGTTTGCTTAGTAAAAGCATCACATTACCTCCTTCCATTGATCCCATGTCCATCTCTGACGATGGCTTCAAGCTACTGCCGACTCTGTTTACACCTGTTCAGTTACCAAGCTAATGTCACCTTGTCGACGACTGCATTGGACAATGCAATGATGGATATTTGGGAAGTTCATTCTTGAACGGCGAAAGGATGAGAAAGATAAGAGAAGGCAGTTTTATTTACTTAACGTTAGTGTTACAATGTTCTCTACAATCAATAAAATGGTATATTCCACTTTATTAAATTCCGATAGAATGAAGGTACAGATATGAATAAGTACGTAATACGTGAAATCATTCTTCATTGCCTGCATGATGGAATGCGAGCTGTTACAAATAATGCGAGAAAGTATGTGCTGTTTAGCACCACTAGTTTATTATAATGTTTACAGTGTACAAAATTGTTATTTGCAAGTTATTTGCCCTATTCATTATAGTAATTACTGAATTTAATTAATGTTTGATAAAGTGAAGAAATCTTTAAGGAAAACTTTAAAAAAATAACTTATTAATAGTTCAAAAACGTCAGTGAGATGGATGGACCTGTTTCGTAACTCACAGTTCATCGAATCTTGGCACTAATTTAGAAATGGCAATACGCATTTCATTCTGGATATTACTATGTGATCTATATTTTGTCTTAATCACCGTCATGGCTGAAAATCCTGTTTCACATAGGTAAGAAGTGGTAAATGGAAGCAGAACATGCAAGGCTTAATTCTTGATTCTGTATACTCATTCCCTAGAGAGCACTAAAATTCGGACAATGTTGCAGTTTGATACACTGTCTTTAGTGTGTTGTCTGATGCAACGAGTTCTTCTTCTTCTTTTGCGGAATTTAGAAATTATTACGTCTCAGAGCACTATTTAATTCCATGATTACAGAGTTCTTGCGCTTTCCTGGGGAGGTGCGCATTTAACCTGAGTTGAATGATCAAGAAACTAGTTGTGAGCAGCTGCAAAAACGTTTCTGAACAAATCCACACAAAATAATTTTCTAAAAATGTTCGCGCATCCTGCTCAAGAGCAACAAATAGAATACTTACTGATAACACTGCTATAAATTAAATATTTTAGCAAAAACAGCTTTCACAAATACTGCAATAACATAGTATATAATATATTCGGTACAATATGTATTTCCATCCCAAGAATATCAACAAGTTGCAGTTCCATAGTGCAACCCGTGAATAGCAAATTTTGCATGGTGGCCAAGCTCTTCCATTAAGCCTAGCTGTTGCATGATGACAGCTGTCCTGTTCGTAAGTAGAAGTAGTGAATATGAGAACTCAGTATGATTAGTATCGGAATGGGCGGATTACCACTAGGACAGAAAAAGGCGTCCTACCTTTTGGCGGTCAAATAACCGCAAGGGGATTAAATACATTAATTTAATCTGATGGTTTTCAATATGAACGAACTAGTATAAGTTCATTCATATACACTGAATTTGTTTTCACAATGGAAAAGAAACACATTAAATCTGTTAGTTGATTCAAGGAAATTTGCATAACCTGATTAATACGAACTTTATTTATTTATTTACGTCAAAAACAGTTTAAAACTGTGTGTAGCGTGCTGTGGGGAGAAGTTAATTTCAAGTTACATTTATGTCCAGAAGCAAAAAAAGGGGTCATCTCAGCATATTGCTCAAGGATCAGGGAAACTGGGCGAAAACCTGATCAAGTTGATGGAGACCATTGACTTACAAGCTGAAATACAACTTCCTTTATTTCAACTACTTTCAACTGGTGAGAAAAATGGTTATATATTTTTTACATTTAAATACGTATTTTCCCATTTTGACCTGAGACATGAGTAATATAGTAATTTCATGAATTTAGTAGAAAGTATTTTTGTTGAATTGAATTAAAATAAAGTAATGCCTTATTTTACGCGGCGATACTCGGGCCATCAGGCCCGCTCTTCTGTCTGACCACGCAAATTTCGTTACGCTCCTTTTACCAACTAGCGGAGAAATTAGGTATTTCTTGGGCGACAAAACAGGCGATTTGAATTTATAGCTCTGAGACGTCATTTAGGCTTGAGGATATTTTACATGCATTTAAATCTACTAACATGGGACAGCCGGCCTCACTTCCCCTCCGAAGGAAGGCGTACGAAGGACTTTTTCGCCCTTAAAAATCCACGACGTCGATCGGGTTTGAATCCGATAACAGTCCGATACGCTAACTGTTACACCATCCCCACCGCATTATTTATTTGTTTTATTTTCATAGCATATTTTGATCTTACATTCTTCATGACTAGCAAACTGGGAAATTTCAGCTTCAATGTTTGCTACGCATCTTACTGCTACTATAATGCCTCTCCAACTCATTCAAAACTTCACGAATGTGCCCCGAGAAATTCCGAGGCAAGTTATACTTATGAAGCTAGAGTATACGAAGCAATAAAACTGACCGTCGTAACATGCTCACTAAGAGTTCGAGAAAGGGCATTGAGACATGCTGACTGAGTGGTGTTCGGCTGGCATGGACTCCTCTCCCAGGTAAGTGAAACCGTTGATAATGTGCCTTCACTTCGAATCTCCATCAAGACCATATTTTATTAAACTAATAGTGCTACAGAATGGCACATACCATTGTGACGCAAACTGGGGTATGAAAATCATTGGCTGAAGTCGGATATGATGCGCAAGAGCTTCCCCCCGCTGTAACGAGTGGGAGCGGAGCGCGGCGAAGCAGGGTACGGGTGAAGCGGAACGGGGCGCCGTGAAGATGAAAATAAACTTATTTCAATTTTCGATTTGATCGAGTTTCTACCATTTACCCATTTTACCCAAATACATAGTCCAATTACATTTTCAAAGGATTTGGCAGCTCTCGAATTGCAAAGGAAAATGTGCTCCATTATCCAATCGGAATCTTCAATGTCTGATGTCACAACATAGGTGTCAAAGATCAATGACGAACATAATGACTGATTTCTTGTGTGGCTCAGTGAGGTGTAGAAAGACTTGAAAAAGGTCTTGATAGTATACAATGGTATGTAGTTGGTCTTGGATTTTTGCTGTCATTCGAGTCGATTAAACTCGAGCAATGAGAGTTGGTATCAGCGAGAACATTATCGCTTTGAATTTACTTGGTATCCCTTTATAAATTGCAAACAAATTATAATAAAATATTTTGTGTGTTAAATAAAGTGCCATTAATTTTGTCTATCTACAACATTAATATGAATCTTTTCATCAAAGTCTAAATCGCCTTTGTTATGTAAACTAAGTTCCTAGAACACACGATGCCCAGTTTGCTAAAAACATTACGCCTAAAAATATAGTGCTTCTAAATTATGTTCGCGTTTATGTCTTACCTTTCTCTCCTCAGAATACATGCGTAGAATTAATTCAATTTTCTTCTTTCCGTATTGATACAAATTCGATAAGTCATTTAACGCGAACTTTCGGTTCCTCAGATGTATTGTTCCGCAAAGTTATCCTCCATCTCGTTTTCTAGAAACGCCATATTTGTGACTAGTGCGTAGAGTGAGTTCCCTCGACATCGCATATTCAAAAGAAGTCTGATATTAGGAAGAACGGTCTATATTGGATGCTATTGAACTTTCACTTTTGTAAGTTTTGAGTGAAATTTAAATGAAGACCTCGGGGTAATGATCAGTCAGTAGAAAACAGTGGGAATGTATTAATTTTAATTTGATTCAATTTGAGTCTTGTCTTTGAGTTCAAGTTATTTCAGAAGAGTTCGAGCTATTTCCCAAATCGATTGCTATTTTTATTTGATCTATTAAATATTTATAAAAGACTTCGGCAAATAGAAACCAATTACAGAGTTGGTTTTCTTTTCAAATACTTTTTCGGGTTATTATATTATCCGTACAGGTTTACTACAATGTAACTGTGTGTAAAGTTCGGCAGAAAACTATCTCTATTATGTGTAGTTGCTTTTATCAGTAGAATTGAGTCGTCTACTGTAATTCTCATTGATTCTACTATTTCTGGAGGATTTTTGAAATATCTTATGTGTAGATATATGTTTGTAGTATTTAAAAAGCAAGGTAATGATTACTTCCATGCACGTATCTTTTAACTATAAACTGAAATTCAACGTACCTAATTAAATTTTGAATCGCTGCGACGTCGAGAAAGAGAGTGGGTAGACTGCTCTTTGACCTGGGTATGATACAAATGTACATGTTTTAACAGCACTTTAGGGCGAAAGCAATGTTAATGACTACTTTCATGCAGGATATTAGTCTTGTATATATTTGGCATAAACTTCAATTCCTTAACTGTCAAAAATTAACATTTTGTTCATCAGGAATGTTCATAAATTTGCTCAACCTATTCAGAGGTCTCGCGACAATCGAATGTTTATTTTTAATTTAACAACAGGACTAACGAATATGCACGTTGGAAGTGGAAGAATAAAAAGAAAGTAAACATACGTATCTAGTACCTTGGTGTGATATCTAATTATCGCTTCGTGGTTAACACTTATGAAAGGACTTTTCACTTTATATCTTGCCCAGACACAAGAAAGAAAGATGGTAGACAGTGTCGAATGTATCAATTTTAATAAATAACCGTGAGCATTGTTTTTTCCGTATCGTAATAAACTTTGCCTTCAATCATTTATTTCAAAATCTTCATTAGAACTGCCAATGAACTCGATTCTTTCTACCGTTTCCAAGAATCGTCATTCGCTAGTCGAACGGGAATTCAATAACAGTAATGTAATTTGGCAAAAAATTATACACTGCTGCTTATGTCATCAAAAGGTTTGAAGTGGGGACCCAGAAAAATATTGAATTTACCATTAAATTTGTCATGAACAAGTCCAAAACTTTTACTTTAAGGCATATGCAATATTATTTATCAATCTCTGTTTACCTTTATTATGTTTTCTTCTTGTTAATCATTCTCAATTAAGAGCTTAGTTTTAGCATGAGTAACTTCTGAAAATAAATTCTATAACAAAGATAAGAAGACAACAACTTCTGTAACAAAGACTTCTGCTCTTTTTGTCCTTCCCTCTCATCATTTTCTTAATACCCTTTTAAAGATAGTGCTTGGAACCTATATTAGGAGCGTTGCTCTTGGAAATATTAAAAATAAAGACTGTGGTAAAATTCTTACTGACTGAAAATTCATTGTTAATATGAAAGTGTTGAGTATTAATTTAATACGATTCCTCAAATTCAGAATAGTTTTCTTCTGTATTCATACTCTGTAGATACACACTTCACAGATTATTTGGTAACTTTTAGGGAAATTTCCTTGGAAGTACAAAAAATAAATATCTGACTCTCTTTAATGACATGTATTCACAAAACTGAAAGAAACAATTTTCTTAACTAGTTAGTTCAACTGTTAACTAGTTAGTGTAACTGAAGTTCAACTCTCCCCCTTCACACACACATATACATCCAGAAATAGAAAGAGCTATATTATTTTTTATGTACTATAATGAATATTATTGCATTTATAAGCATTAATACATTTTAACCCTTTTTTAGCAACAGTGGAAGTGTTTGTCATTTAAGTAGAATTTGTAATCAAAGAAAAAGAAATTCCATGTTGGCCTGCGGTGCTCCAGGATTTGATTACTACAGTGGGTATCAGGAATCATGGATGAGTACAAACAGGTATTCTGAAAATTGAGTCATTTTGACTCTACACTTGCTTTGAAAGCTTTGTGCAAATCAGTAATTTTAAATTATTATTGACTTCAGGATTGAACAAAATGATTATATATCAGAGAGTCTTAATGGTATTCATATGCTGATCGTTTTACTAGAAGAGAAAGTTCTACAAAATGAGGTAAGTTGTATGAACATTGCATAATCCAGAAGAATAGATATTTTTCAGAAACATACAATCTTGCAAAATGTGATTGGTTTTGAAAATCATGTGATAAATTCAGTTGAAACCATTTTTCATTACAATTAATTACAAAGAAATATTTATCAACTTTGTTTTGTTGATTAAAATATTTAGCTCACTAGCGTACACAGATTTCCATGTATCTTCTTCACTTTTTACAATTACTTTCATTTTAATGCAGAAAAGTAATAAATTGTTTTGGAGACCATTAATAAATTATGTAAAACAAAATTGGAAAATTTTCAACACCCCCTGCCTCTGTAATGCACCTGCAACACACGCTTGACTCCCCCTCCCCCAAATCACATTATGCTTGCAACATTGCTCCCCTCTCATTTACAAGAAGTAAAAATATAACACAGAAAAACAATTTGTATTTATTTTTGGGTACATAGGTATTAAAATATTTGTTAATTTAAGTCAGAATTAGTTAGTGGTTCTTATTGCACTTTCCAATAAAATTGAAAATAATTTTTGAGTGAAGGAAGGACCCATAGTTGTGAATTTGTGACAACAAGCCAAGCACATGCTGTTGTGGATGACACAAGGGCAATAGTCTACTATGCCAATTTAGTTGGATTCTAGAAAATACAGATCAATTTTGAACATGCTTTTTTGTAAACAAACAGTTTCAATCAGTTTATTGCTACAATGAACAGGTAATATTTTTTTAATTTATTAAAAAAATATATTTTAATGTTTTAGTATACGTCTGAAAAAAAATTTTTTCAGCATCTCTTGAAAAATTTAAAGAAAGTAAACATCAGTGTTATGTAACACTAAAATAACCCAAACACTCCTACCCCTATGTAACATAGCACAATGCAGCTTACCTCCTATTTAGTGTTACATAATTACGGATGACTCGATACTGTCACACATTTTAGTCTAGGAAAGAGTTAACCTGATTATCAAATTTATTTTCTTAATCAACAATTGTTTTCTGATGTATTAGTACATCTGAAATCAAGAAAACAACAAACAACCCTTGTGAATGAAGGGAATATTTATTTTTCAATTAATAATCTGAGACCCTCAGCACTGAGGCTTTCATGATAATTTCATTGTTCTTGTTACCTTTTTTTTCTTGATTTATCAGTTAAATCTTAATTATAAATTAATAAACATGGCCACAGCCCTTAAATTAAAACATTATGTTGTTGCCTATATCAGATTGATAGTTAGCGAGCGAACACGAAGGAAATCATAAAATGCAATTTAGCAATTCTTTCGCAGATTCATGACCATTTTGCACTTGTATGCAATTTCAAATTTTGCGATAGATTTCGCATTTTATTGTCTATTGAAAACCTACAGAAATATAATTGCATTAACCGAGAAACATACAATTACTAATTTGTTCAGCGTTTGGCAACATTTCCCATTTTTAGCAATTGCTAAAATCTATATCTAGCAATCATCAATCCTGACAAATCAAATGCAAATATGGACCAATATAATACTGAGGATTGATCGTTATAATTGATTTTTATTAAAATTAATTGTAGGTCTTCTTGCAATGCTTCCAAATTAGTTTTTGTTTCCCCTTTTTCCATAATGGAAAAATTTGCCCCTGAATGCTCATTGCTTGAGGTACTGTTGATGCTATAGGTTGTTAATTTGAGCCTGATTAATGAGAATTTTCTTTGGGCAAGGAATATCAAAATCAATAAAATTCTTAAGTGCAAAATTAATTAGAATTTAAGTTTACATTCATTTGATCTAAAATCAAATCTTCAGTGAAAAAACAACTACAATGAAAATTTTAAATTAAACACCATATTATCCATTAGGTCTTGAGTCTTCATGTTACCCTACCTCTGAATGTTTTGTAACATATTAAATGTTTTATATAAAACTTTAAAAAGGAATTTCTGACATACATATCTTTTGTCATTATTAGCAGATCCTTTACTTATGTTTCAAATTTATAATTTTATTTTTATTGTTTCTTTTGCATCATAATTTAACATTTAATATATTTTTGGTTTCCTGATACCAAACGTATGTTTTTCTTTCTCCTGTGTGCAATATACATTTCTCATATATGTATATTGTTTATATACAGTGTACATATTCAGAAAATATTCATTTTAGAGTCCTAGTCATATGCTTGTCTGTGCACAATGCTGTCAGAATTTTTATTAAAATCAATGTTATGATGAATTTGGGTGATGTGGCCCCTCAAATTTACATGATCTTTAAATTGTTAGGGGTATTTTATATTAAGTCCATAGAACATATTTGACATTTTCGTTAAAAACTCAGATTTTTCTAAAGTTGTAAAAATTCAAATTTTTTTTGGCATACAACTAAAATATAAGAGATAGTTTTTTTTCCCTTAATGATATCTGTTCTTCAAAGATAGATTTGTAAATAAGGTTGTGTACAATTTTTTGAAATCATGAGTATTTTTCACATCATTTGGCATGAAATGTAGCCATATTTAATTTTGTTTAAACAATTTTTTCTCAAAAATGGCTCCATTGTTGTTGGATAGTCTGAAGAACCTTTAAGAGAATGGTGCAGGTCTCATGTTTGTTAAAAAGACTGATTTTTGGAAAATTGCAAAAATTAAAAATTTGTTTGGCATCTTCCTACAACTACAATTATGAAGATAAGCATTTTTTCTTAATGAAATATGTTCATTAAAAATGGGTCTAAAAATAATGTCATGTTCAATTTTTCAAAAATGTCATGAGAATTTTTTGCGAAAATTTGTGTCAAACATAGGCAATTTTTATTTTCATTAAACCACTTGTTCTTAAAAATGGCACATTTTTTTAAATTTAATTTAGACCTTAAATAGCGTATGGACAGCGAATAGAACAGTGCAAGTCTTCGATGTTCTTTAAAATGCCTGATTTTTCAAAAACTTTAAAAAATGTTTGGTGTCTACCTACAATTACAATTGTGATAATACAATTTTTTTAATGAAATGTGTTCATCAAAAGCAGATCTTCAAAAAGGGTCATGTTAAATTTTTTGAAAATCTGAGTATTTTTTTGTGTAATTTGGTGACATACATAGTCGCTTGCTCTGAATTTACTGCGCTTCATGAACATATTTCCAGACAGTTGGATGTTTCGTAAGTTAAAACTTTTATATTTTATATTTCTTTGTTTCTTACATCCAAGCTTTTATTGTACATTTACAAATTAATCTTTTAGAAATTATTTGAAATACATGAAATGAAAATTGCTAACCTTCAGGGAATATCAGTTTGGAATGCAACAATGACATAGGAGCTAATTTCTGTGAATTACATCTTATAGTTGGCACATGATTTAACTGTATGAAGCACAGTTATAATCGTCAAATTTGTGTTGATATTTACTTGAAAATATTTAGTTTTTGTACCAAATGTTCTATGATTTGTAATGAGTTTTACAAAAAATGATGACTTAGATGTGTTAATTAAGAGAAAAATTGAGGTATAAAGAGTATTACATAACTATTACTAAAGGCAAGAAAATACATGCTGGTTTCAGCACCACTAGTTTTCCTGGAGTAGAGCAAAATACACTAATACAAATAGTGCAGAATTGCCTTCAGTAAAATCTCTTGAATTTTTGAAACTTGTGAAAAGTTAAACATTTTTCAACAGATAGATATTTTTTCTTAATCAAATCTGTGGCTCAACATTAGTTCTTCAAATAATTTTCTGTTCTTTTTTTTTGATAATATTAGTTTTTAGTTCTATTATGACAATGATTAGATTCCTTTCAAAATAAAGTTTACTTTACAGCATGTACCAAAAGAGTCCACAGCACAAACAAACATTGGCCTCAAGGACTTCTGTGCTAGAGTTCAATGCCCATCCTAATGAAATATTTTCTTTAATCCTTTTGTAAAATTGGAGTACAGTACAATGAATTCAATGATATTTTCATTAAATCTTTTGAATTTTCAATAAATTAAAGATCAATTTTTATTTTCTTTCAAATCTTTTGGGCCTTATACGGTTAAGGTTTTCAAGAGACGGCAGAAGAATTATAGAAATATAAGCTGCAATTATTTAATAATATGTACTCATGACTAATAATACAAGAAAGTATGTGCTGTTTTAGCATAATTATTTTATCACGCTAATCATCATAAAATAATATTCTTGATAAATACAACTTGATTGCAGAAATATTTTCAGATGTATCTTATGAAGAGAACACAGCTTTGTAATTTTCACATTACTTCTTTTATTTTATTTTTACAGCAAGAACTATCTCACCTCCAGAGGATTATTTGGAAATTGGAACAAGAAAATGATTCTTTTCGAGAAAGACTTCAAAGACTTGAGGCAAGTGTAGCAGAATTATGGCAATGTAACACAAGTACTGGTAAGTTCAAAAATATTTTTATATGTACTTTAAATTATTCAAAAATGTATTTTTTAAATTCTTTGAAATATTTAAAACTTATCAAAAATGTAGTTCAGTTTGTATATCATCCTGAGTTAACTCAAAAGTTATACAAGTACATCCCGTGAAAATGTATATCTACAATAAACTAATGTTTCTAGTTGTAGGTTTATTATACCAGGATGCGTTTTCTATTTTCTCTCTCTCTCTCTCTTTTTCCTCCTCCCCATATCAAATGGTCTGGTTTAACCAGAAATATATGTAATTCAGGCTTATTAAAATCCACTTTCTTGTTTAAACTATGATTAATATTAATAATGCTGTGCTTTATATTTTTCTCCTTTAGCTAGTAATGATAGTGGAACCTACTCAGAAATATCAAGTGAGTTATTTGAAGATCGTGATCATAATGATTTACTGGATAATCAAAGTGGAGGCTCTCCTCTTCACAACTGGACATCATCCTTCACAGAATCAGCCCTTCCTGGATATGATGCTCTCAATTCCCAGCTATTCTGGCCTTCTAGTCAACCTGTACTGTGCTACTTTTATGGAGTTCCAGCTGCTCCACCTTTTGTAAACAATGAAACTGTGTTTTTTGATGGACAAGAAACTACTAACAGTTCAACATATTATTATGGCAATGCATATAATGTGTGAAATAGGTTCTTAAATAACATTCATGTAGTTTTTACTTCACACTACAATAATTTATTGTATCTGTAAATATTGTTTACATCATTGAATATTTTCATGACACATTAAAAGTTTTTTCTATTCATTGTACTTGCTAGGATGTAAATAATTGCTGATAAAGAATAACGAGATTGCCTTTAAATAATATACAACCAAAATAACAGATAATACCTGCATGAACATCTTTAAAATCTTATACTTTTATACCTCGTTGGCTAATTTTATGATGCTGCAAATGAAGGGAAAAAAAGGGACAGGCAGATAGTCTGATTACGTCAGTAATTTTTCCCCTGGGAAGTGCACTGATAATACAATTTGTTTGATTTGAAAATAGCAAAAATTATCTAATCCTGAGTATACTTAAGAAAAGACATTTAATACTTTCTGACGTAATTGTATTATGAATGGGGAAGAGTCCTCATGATTTTCTTATGACAAGAGGAAAGTTGTTGCATTGTACGATAAAATTAATGTAATACACAAATAAAAGGTGGAGCTGTAAGAAATGGGTGAAGATCTGAAATAGAAAAAACAACTGCCTTTTGTATTAGGAGTTAGGAGGCATTTGCCCTCTATATTTACTAATGTGATTATGTGTTTGATTTGTTTCTCGTGGTTCAATATCCCTTTAAAACATGAAAATGCCGTTGTGATATTCCTGTTAAACAAACCGCATTACTGCCTTCAGATCACATATTGTACTTTCCCATAGAGTAGTTGATCTAAGTCTGAAACATTCCATTTAATTGGTGAAAGGTCAAAGGGAATAATGGAAAATTCTCTGAATGGTGGATATCATGCCACAATGATTATTTTTCATTATTTAAAGTTCTTGCATTTGAGCAGCTACGGATGGCAGTATTTTATACTTCCGAGAATAGAGAATAACAATTCAAATATTATACTGATCTAGTGGCCTGCAGCTACAAAAAATGCAACAGAACTATACTACACAAATTATTTTCCAAAAAGTAGCTACAGCACTAGAACAAGAAGTAAATTCTCTTTTTTAGCACTACGACACATTAAATATTTTAACAAAAATGATCTTCAAAATTCTTGTATAACAGTATGTGTTGTTGATTTTAATTAGGTTTTTACCCAACATAACAGTGAATGACCTCTATACTACAAGGAGTTTGTGGTAGAGCATTACATAACATTCCCACAGAGAGCTTAGAATTAATTTTAGAAGTTTTTTTATTTTATTTTTTATTGGGATTTAGACCACTTAACTTTGCCCTTTTACTAACCACATTCTTATTATGGACATCATGGATGAGATGGTCACTCTTGGTGAATTAGGACCTTGTATTCAAATATATACACGAAAGGCTGCAGGTTTCAGTTTCATACAAGGCACTGAGGTATTCACCATGTCATTGATTGTTTGGGTAATTAAATCAATACTTACCCTATATGAACTTTATTTTTTATACTATAGAAGGCAAAGGCGACCTGTCAGTCATCAACTGCTTGGGAACAGTTTGCTTAAGGACATAAACCACCCCTTTTGACTACGCTCAGAAATGATTATGACATTCATCTTCAAAAAAGAACTGATTCACGTGTGACACTTGACTTGAAATTTCAATGAATAATTTGCTTTCACTGCAGCACTTCTAAATATTGCCTGGTTTATACACGTTTTAATTTTCTCTCTGAATTTAAGATTGTGACAATAATTAATTGAAAATAATTAATACAGATCAAATTTTGAAACTTTACCTGAAAAAATCCCATTTGTTTTGGGCACAAGAGTTGCCTTGGATATAAGGCAATATTCTTCATAGTTGAGTACCTTTAGCTACCAAGAATTGAGACCATTTAATGACAAAAGCAAGTTTGTTAAATGTTCTTTCAGAGAGTTTCAAGTGTTCTTTTTTCACTCTCAGTCATTTAATGATTTTCTCAATGTATGAAACATACTCCCATACATTCAGCCGTAACGTTCCAAGTATACACTTTCATTAATACACGAAGTCCTTTTAAGATCACAAACTAAAAAGAGAGAGACCATCGACGAACAATTTTGTAATGTATGGGGGGACATTGCCCATCTAATTGGGAGCTTCAATACTACCAACTGAAGTCGTGGCGAAGCTTACTATTCGATGACTTGTTTCCCTCTCTGCCCTTTCCTGCCAGCTTGTTTGTTTCCAGCCAGGAAGTTCCTGTTTTTATCTGAGTATACAGAGTATAAATTGGTACAAAAACGGTGTAAATTTTCTCACACCATGGTATACAGTACGATTTATTTAGTCGTTCATTTGACGTAAATCAGCATTTCCAGTTTCATCCAATCGGGAGCTTATATGTCGCTACAGTGATGTCACCATGGGGACGTTCAAGGTCTCGATTGGATGAAACGGCAAGTACACGGTTTACGTCAAGTACATAGTTCAATAAATTCTAGTGTAAATAAGCAAAATTGCTAATGTACTAAAATGCCGGTAGGTAGCAGGAGCGACGTTTCCAGAGTTTGCACATCGAACTAGAAATTCCCATCCAGGACCGCCCACTTCTTTGTTAACGCTCCATGTCATTTAAGTGACGTGGCCGGCTGGTTGTTGGCAGTGTGGTGTGTCAGTTTCGTGTATTTTACTATTCATTTTAAGGGGATGAAGATGATAACTCTATAACGTTCATAATTTCTAGTGAGAAATTCTTTTATTTTTAGGAATAAGTGTGTACAAAGTGCGAGTGTA
This sequence comes from Gryllus bimaculatus, assembly GCA_017312745.1. NCBI lineage: Eukaryota > Metazoa > Arthropoda > Insecta > Orthoptera > Gryllidae > Gryllus > Gryllus bimaculatus. Next base: position 4,580,179 of record BOPP01000019.1, on the reverse strand, counting down.
CTCATTGTAATTCCATTTAGTGAAAATGACAACCTACGAAGAATTTATTCAACAAAATGAAGACAGGGATGGTATCAGGTTTACTTGGAATGTTTGGCCTTCTAGTCGGCTGGAAGCAGCACGGCTAGTTGTGCCTTTAGGGTGTTTGTATCAGCCGTTAAAAGAACGTCCAGATCTACCTCCAATTCAGTATGATCCTGTACTCTGTACCAGGAATGCTTGTCGTGCCATCCTTAACCCTTTATGCCAAGTAGATTACCGTGCCAAGCTCTGGGTTTGTAATTTTTGTTTCCAACGCAATCCTTTTCCTCCTCAATATGCTGGTATTACAGAGCAACATCAGCCAGCTGAGCTTATTCCTATGTTTTCCACTCTTGAATATACCATCACCCGAGCTCAGTGCTTACCGCCAATCTTTTTGCTGGTGGTGGACACATGTGTTGATGAAGAAGAGCTGGGTGCTCTTAAAGATTCATTGCAAATGTCCCTGAGTCTTTTACCACCAAATGCTCTCATTGGACTTATCACATTTGGCAAAATGGTTCAAGTACATGAATTAGGAAGTGAGGGATGCTCAAAAAGTTATGTGTTTCGTGGAACAAAGGACTTAACATCAAAGCAGATTCAAGACATGCTGGGCATTGGTAAGTGAAAGTTACTTAATTTGGGAATTTTTACGATGTGATGTGTAACATATTGTGAGAGTGCGATTATCAGATTTATCATCAAATAAGTAGTTCCTGGTTTTGTTTTGGTGGTAACAGTAGACAATTTATATTTTATTTTCCTCTCTAATTTTTTGTAGTAAATTGTTCTATAAATGAAACAATATATTTAAGAAAAATTAATGAATTTTAACGCTGTAATAATTCAATGCATGTAAATATGTAATGGAAACAATTACTTTAAAGCAAAAAATATCTCATTAACAATGTCACATAAACAATAAGTGCTTACTTGGTAGTACATAAACAAAATGCAAACACAGTGGTTCCCAGACATAAAATTCTACTGTGTACCTTATTTTTATGATGATCACTTTTCAATTACGTTTTGGCTGCTTGCTGATTTCTAAACAGATTTATTAAAAAATCTTGTGACTAAAAGTATTCTCATGAAATCAATCCAGATTTGCAAAAGAAAATTGCCATTACTCCTTATTCAGGCCAATGCAGTGCATCAAGCTCTGATAGTGTAGCAAATTAAGCACTGGTAACGTGAAAAATAATTTTATTTGTTCTGTAAATTATTTCAATTTATTTTAGGGGAAAATTGATGTATTTCTACGAGTTATAAATGGACGTGTTTAATACATTTTTTAACTTATTTTTTATAAATGCTCCAATCATACACAATAAGAAATTCTTAATTATTTCTGCATAAAAAATTGTTACCGTAATAATAATAATAATAATAATAATAATAATAATAATAATAATAATAATAATAATAATTAATAATACACACACAAAATTAGTGGTTCAGGGATGCACTGTTGTGGCTTTCAAGTTTGCAGGCGTGTTACATTGTCAGTGTGTTTCTTATTTTGATGTTTAAAAAAATAATTTTCTAGTGAATATTTCTCGTTTTAATTTTATCTTGTGTTTTAAATTATAATGTATGTTAAATAGCCAAGAAAAGTTTAAGACAAGTAAACTATATAAGGAAATTTACTAAAGGCATAATGTAAAACCCTCAAACTGCAATTCTTGGTGAAATATTATCAGTTTTTTAAATTTAATTTCATATTATTTCACAAGTGTTTTTGGTAATGTAAACATATTGAAACGGGTAGTTTTTTTATAAGATTTTGAAGTGCCAAATATTGTATTTACCAATTGTCAGCTATTTCATGTTATGGGAAGTTGGTACAATTTCATGTAAAATGTCAACTCCATATTATTGTCATAAATATGTGGGAATCATTTATTTGATTGTTAGAAATCATGTGAAAGCTGTTAAAGGGCAAAATTTAAGAATGCAATCTTTATAAAATTCAAAGAAAGAATCTTTTGCAGAAGTTCATTTGATATTCTTGGGGTTAGTATACATAGTTATGATTTTTTGGTGCTTAATTTTCCATTTTTGTCATTTTAAATCTTTAGAGCAGAATAATTGCATAATATATTTAGTGATATTATGATTAGTGTAATAGATAAACGATTTTCTGTATGGTTATGTTAGTAGTCTCTGCTGTATGCCCTGAATGATGTTCAGGGAAATAATATATCCGTAGAGCTCAGGACTGCAAATAATATTAAAAGTAACCATGGTTAATCAGTAATTTCTAGATTGTATTTCCGAAGAAATTAGCAAAATTTTCATGACTTGAAATGGTTGAGACTTGGTTTTACCTCGACTGCCATTCGCTTCGCTTCTCACACACTTTCCCGTTAGGAACCTCTTTCCTTACCACAATTTAATTCTGGTGAACGAGCGTATCGTGACCAGCCGACGGTAAAAGATAAACATCCGCCGCAGCATCTTCGGAGTTATTGCAGTTTCATTCAAGGGCTCATTAAGAGTCTCTCTTATCAAGTTGCAAGCAGTGTCAAGCCGACAGAGATGGTACTTTCGTTCTTTCAGATGGAGCATCTTCAAAACAATTTTCCAATCCTCCCCCCCCCCCCCTGTTTAATGCGCAATTTATACTTGAACGTGTAAGACCTTCTGAAATGCTAATATCAATACTAGTTTCAAATGTTGAACAGATAAGTTTTCTATTTGGGGTCACTCGTATTGACATTTCGCAACTTCGATAAAGAATGACCTTTCACTCTTATTTTCGGGAGTAGACAAAGTTAAAATCTTTCGTCATTTATCTTGTGTTCACAATTTTGAATGCGCTTCTCAATGCTTTAATTAGTATTTTTCCTTCATATTCACCTACATTTCAGGCGTAGGGAGTATTGACATTACCTGTCACATCATGACCTACTTAAACTAGGTTCATTATTCACATATTTTTTGATTATTTATTTACGAGAGATGAAACTTGAAGTAATTTCAAGTGGATTCTGATTTCAAATAGCGTAGTGAATGTTTCGTTTTAGATATAACACGAGCCACGAGTTGTCATCATTCGAGAGCATGCGGTAAGCTGTGTAGACGTGGCATTGTTCAGGTCGTCGTGGTTTTTGACACGTGTAATCGTGCTACTTTTTCTTGACTATGATTCACAATACAACTCAATGTTCAGAAAGATCTATTCCCCTTAGAACAGCAGGCCCTTTTGTTAGGACTGGTAACTTGAATCCCATTGTACATTTGTATTATTGGTGAATTGCAGAATTACTTTTTATGACTCTTTGATGCATCTTGTGGTATTGCGGTTTAGATTTATTTTACTCAAGTTTGGAAGCGGATACATGAATAATTAAATAACATTCTCTTAAATATTTTTGTATTAGCTTGAAATTAAAATACCCCCTTCCTCTAATCCACTACTGCACACCTGATTCGTAACAACGAAGCTCTGACATCAATATTATTTAGCCACTTGAACGCTGAAGTTTGCTTCCCGCCAGTTGATAGGCTACGTGTGCTTTGTCAACTGTGTTATTTCAAAGTCTTTGATATTTACATGTCCTTTACTCTCTGATGTGAATATGTGCGCCGGTTTCGCAGTCGTGACCTTTGAGTAGAACCATCCCAGCATTTGCCTGGATGACCAAAGGAAACTTCGAAAACTCCGGTCAGCTTGACCGGCACGAGGATTGAACCCGGGCCACTGGAACCCGGGCTTCCGTGTTCCACACCCTTAGCCACTTCGCTCTGTTTATAAATAACTATTAATTAACAAATAAAGAAATCAGAACAAATGAAAAAAAAATTATGAAAACACGAAATCCACTGGACATTAGACTTATACCATCATCCCATAAAAATACAGGTTGCGTCAGTGAAGAAAGCCCATCCTTACATAATCTTGTAAATTCGGGTTTAAAGGTTTGCCTTAAGCTAAGAGGGCGTCCATAAATTGCCCCCTTTAAAAATCACGTAACGTTTGCGACAAGCCCCCCCTCCAATTGCAATAATTAAAGTCAATTATAAAGCAGAAACGAGTTATATTAATTGTATTTGTGTTATAAATTACAAATTATTAAAATTAAGTTGAGAAGTAGCTGGAGGTGCGGACTGGGCATAACAATACGTCTGGGGACAATTTTATTAAAGAAAGCACGACGGGGAGTCCAGAAAATTTCTGACAAGACGTGCACATGGATCACGCATAGGCTCCGAATCTACTGCATCAACTAATTGAATTCTAGAATATACTTTAGACCAGTTTGGAATATTTTCTTCGTAATCTAAAAGATTCAATCAATATTGTTGAAAAATATTTTCATTTATTGTAACAATTGAGATATCCAATGGGAGAGAAGGCTAACCCACAAAATTCAAAATATCAATTTACGAATGTATTCAATTATGAACGCATTGAATGTCAATAAATCGATGTCTCAATTTACAGAAGATAACTTTTTTCATATATTATATTTTGATTTTAATTTGTTAATCTGAAAATGTTTTAGTATAAGATTGAATAAAATATATTATTTCAGCAAAAGTTGAAAGATTTTAAAAACAAATGTGAACACGTAACACTAGAACATGATCCCCCTACCCATATGTAACGCTACCTCAAACTCCGTTCCTCCTCTTCAGGGTTTCGTAATTTATGGACGACCACTAATCGTATATACGTCTATTGCTTGTTTTCTCTAATGTTCTGAAAAGACATTTGTAGGCTGTACTTCTGATTCGTTTTCCAGACATTATCAATATCTTTGTAACACATGAAATAATTGAAAAAAAGTCAGGCGCTTTCGGACAAATTGCGATTTTTGCTTGACCACGTTTTCGCGATCGATGTCCGGAGTCTAGAGACTTGGCTGGCTCAAACTGCGTGTCCTAGGGCCTGCTGCCAGAGCTTTTGGCACCTTGCCTAGAAAGCGGGGTCGTTTGCTCGACTTGATCTGTGCGTGGCGTTTGGTTTTTGTTCAGAGACAATGAAAACCATGAAGTCATCTTAATTGAGGACACGAAAAAAACGTTTTGAAACAGAATATTATTAAAATTTCTCAAAGTTCCACAGAAACTTACTTTTACTTTGGTTTATGTGATATAGAAATTTCAGCGTTGGAAATCATTATCTTTGTTTTCGCTCAAGTTGACTGTGCATCTCACTTCTATGGCTGTTATTAAAAAATTATGGGCAGGATCCGAATGTCGTATGGAATTTGCAGCCTACCCAGTCACTGCAATCTTTTGCTAAAAGTGAATGAATACTATTTCCAATATTCATGGCCCCAGGAATAAATTGGGAGCTTACATAAAGCTGGTTGGTTGTGGCGTGCTGGTGCAATAAGTAGTTCTTAGTAAAGAGGATTAGATAGGTTATTTTTTTGACAGTGCAGAGTGGGAAAAAATGTAGGGAACATGAGCATCACTATTACCAAACATTTTTTAGGGGGGAGGGCGATTCTGTAGATAATGCACAGATAAACGGGGATAATCCTTCAATAGACTCCATGTAACAAAAATATTGTGGGGAGGGGGAAGACGCTCCCTTGGCGGGGAAGGTGTATGAATGATGTATGTATCTATTTTCTTGACATATTAAGCAGAAGTATTTTTGCGTATTACTAAACAGAGTGAACAAGTCGCGTATTACGCCTAGTTCGTTACGCCTAGCCGGCGTGGCGCGCGCACCAGAGCCCCGAGCCTGACCGCCTGTTCGTTTGCTCCGCAGGCAAGTTCGCGAGCCCGCAGCAGGCGCCGCAGCAGCAGGGCCCGCCGCAGGCGCGCGGGCCGGGCGGCCAGCCGCTGCCGCCGGCCAACCGCTTCCTGCAGCCCGTGCACAAGTGCGACATGAGCCTGACGGACCTGCTGGGCGAGCTGCAGCGCGACCCGTGGCCCGTGGCGCAGGGCAAGCGGCCGCTGCGCTCGACGGGCGTGGCGCTGTCCATCGCCGTGGGGCTGCTCGAGTGCGCCTACCCCAACACGGGCGCGCGCGTCATGCTGTTCGTGGGCGGGCCCTGCTCCCAGGGCCCCGGTCAGGTGGTGAACGACGACCTGCGCCAGCCCATCCGCTCGCACCACGACATCCACAAGGACAACGCGAAGTACATGAAGAAGGGCATCAAGCACTACGAGGCGCTGGCCAACCGCGCCGCCGCCAACGGCCACGCCGTCGACATCTACTCGTGCGCTCTCGACCAGACCGGCCTGCTCGAGATGAAGCAGTGCTGCAACGCCACGGGCGGCCACATGGTCATGGGCGACTCCTTCAACTCGTCGCTCTTCAAGCAGACCTTCCAGCGCGTGTTCGCGCGCGACCAGAAGGGCGAGTTCAAGATGGCGTTCAACGGCACGCTCGAGGTGAAGGCGTCGCGCGAGCTGAAGATCTCCGGTGCGATCGGGCCGTGCGTGTCGCTGGGCACCAAGGGCCCCAGCGTGTCCGACACAGAGATCGGCCTGGGCGGCAGCTGCCAGTGGAAGTTCTGCACGTTCAACCCGAACACGTCGGTGGCGCTGTTCTTCGAGGTGGTGAACCAGCACGCGGCGCCCATCCCGCAGGGCGGGCGCGGCTGCGTGCAGTTCATCACGCAGTACCAGCACTCGAGCGGGCAGCGGCGCGTGCGCGTGACGACGGTGGCGCGCAACTGGGCGGACGCCACCGCTAACCTGCACCACATCAGCGCGGGCTTCGACCAGGAGGCGGCCGCCGTGCTGATGGCGCGCACAGTCGTCTTCCGCGCCGAGACGGACGACGGGCCCGACGTACTCCGCTGGGTGGACCGCATGCTCATCCGCCTCTGCCAAAAGTTCGGCGAGTACAACAAGGACGACCCCAACAGCTTCCGCCTCGCAGAGAACTTTAGCCTGTACCCGCAGTTCATGTATCACCTCCGGCGTTCGCAGTTCCTGCAGGTGTTCAACAACAGCCCGGACGAGACGTCTTTTTACCGCCACATGCTGATGCGAGAAGACCTCACGCAATCCCTGATCATGATTCAGCCCATCTTGTACAGCTACAGTTTCAACGGTCCGCCGGAACCGGTCTTGCTGGATACGTCCAGCATCCAGCCTGATCGAATCCTGTTAATGGATACTTTCTTCCAGATTCTTATCTTCCATGGGGAGACCATTGCGCAGTGGCGACAGCTTCGTTACCAAGAGATGCCAGAGTACGAAAACTTCCGTCAGCTGCTGCAGGCTCCTGTTGATGATGCTCAGGAGATTCTACAAACTCGCTTCCCCATGCCTCGATATATTGATACCGAACAAGGTGGATCTCAGGCGAGATTCTTACTTTCAAAAGTCAATCCATCACAAACCCACAACAGTATGTATGCATATGGTACAGAGGGTGGAGCCCCGGTTCTTACTGATGATGTGAGTTTGCAAGTATTCATGGAGCACCTTAAAAAGTTAGCAGTATCATCGACCGCCTAGCCCTCTGCTGGTTCGGATTTGCATGGGTGGTAGTTAGCCCATGATGGAATTCACTCGTTCCCTGACACACTCGCACAGACATGCACTAGGCTTCCGTTCCCAGTTCTGTGGCCTTAGCCGCCTATATCTAAATGTACATATTACAATTAAATAATTGAATTTGAACACTTCTTTGTTGTTCCGTTGTGTTGTGTGTACCTCAAATGGAAGGATCTTTTAGATCTAAGAGGTACTAGATGATCAAATGTATATTGGGTTTCTGGCACATAATATAGTTATTATCCACTTCAACTATTACTGCTTATAAGAGGAAGGAATAAAACAATTACTTGTGATTATGGTGGCCCTAATGTCTATGGTGAGAGCCAGAGCCCTTTCCCTCAGATAGCCAGCATTTGCCTTATGGTATTATGGACAGTGTGTATGTTATACTGAGTGGTAGTTGTGAATGTAAATTAGTTAATGCAATCTGTTGTGTATGTGTAATTAAAATTGTATTGGTCAAATAAATTATATTATGTTGCCTTAGTATTGGGTGGGAAAGGGTTTTGGTAAATATTCTTTATTTTACTGTTTTACTTGTAATGTATGATGGTTGTGTTTTACACCACAAAATCACAAATTGCCTGAAGAGATGTATAAAACAATGCCATTATTGATGTACAGTATAAATCTGAGAAATACAATTTTTTGAGGTAGTGTCGTCTTTAATTCTTTATTTCCTCCACTTATTTTAATTGTGGCTATATTCAACTTTCATGATAAATTTGAATTTCTCATGGAGCAAGCTCTACAGACCACAGTCGATTCCTGAAGCTTCTGGCAAAAAATATAGGTTCATACTTGTAGGAAAACTTACCAAAGGTCAAATTCTTAGTTTTTCTAGTATGCATACATATAAAATTTCAAGTAACTTTTTTGTTCTCAAATATAATCCTGGTTAATCGACTAGAACGTAAAATTATTTCAGGTGGGATAGCAGTTTATGTCGTAATTGTGAAGTGAAATGTCTGATTTTTGCATTGTTTGTCCAAAAAAGAAAGATTCAATGTAGTGGTTTAAAACTAAACTTATCACACTTTTTGTGTGTGGCACCAGTAATATTTTGTTTGCTTGTTAGTTAGGAAGTGCTTGTTTGCCATTCTGTTGGAAGACGTGTCAGATACAATGGTCATGTGTGTTGGAACTGTGATGTTAATAGAAGTTAAGAGTTATGAAAATATTTGAATATATAATTAGTTCAGAAATAAAAATTAATTACCAAGCATTCTTAAGTTTGAAACTTATATTTATTTTCAAAGCATACTTTACCAGTAAGTTTGGAAGGCACTAAAACTGTCCAGGTAACAATATATTATGAAGGTTGTCACACACATATATTCGGGAGCAGTGCTTTTATTTATGAGACAAGTCCATATTCTAATTGCTTTCATGCGTGATAATTAAGGATGAGGTGCAGTACTTCTCAATGTGAGTTGGAAAATAATATGCAGTGTGTGATTCTTTGTTTTTCTGAATATTGCAAGTTTTCAAAGTAAATTCTGTTCTTTAGCAAGGCTTGCATCCATGCAGGTCCCATCATGAAAATATTGATATGATTATAAATGAAAAATTGGCACTTCGTTTCTTCCAGGTTTTCGTTTCAATCTTAAATTTTATACTGCAAAAGTGCCATCTCTGCCATACTGCCCAATTGTCAATTTCAAGCCATCTTATATTTTTCTTATTTTCACAGTAATTTTACTGTGAAAAGACAAATATCAGATGGCTTCTTCGCCATATAGAATTCATATGTCTCTTTATTTAATGTCAAAATCTGTTAAAAACTGTGTGATGAGCTATGGGGAAAAGTGTATTCTGTGCACATTTTCTAAAATTCTGGGATCCCTACCCAAACCCATATACAAGTTGAATTCTGAATACAAATGAAATGTGCATTTTTGTCAAGAATTGATATTTTACACCAGTGTAATAAAACTATTTGCTAAGGCAAATCAATTACATTATGCACCCAGGGAATTAATGTTTTCCCCCTTGTTTAAATTACAACAATAAAAGCAAATACTAGGGGGCAGATTTTAATAATATGTCATTTTTTTCTGTTCCCTTTAGAATAATGCTGTTTAGATTAGAAATTCATTTGATGTTATGACAAAATATAATGACTCATTTTTATGTCTTTTTTGCTTTTTTCATTGATTTTGACTAATAAGTCATTTTTACTGCATTTTTCGTTGATTCATCAAATTTAATATCATATTAATGGTATGTGCTGCCAACAATATTTACGAGGTGCGACAAATGTTCACAATAGAATTTCTGAGTACTCTATTCTGTTTCTTTGCTCATGTATTGTAATGTCACTTGTTGTGAAAACTATGTAATATAAGGTTCCTGTGACGTTTATCAGTGCCATTGTTAGTATGGCCGATTTTGCAATAAATAAAGGCAGAGATTTTCTTTTAAAGAACAGTAAAAAACCAAAGTTTGCAAGCTTAGTTCACTTGAACAAAAGGAAGAAGACTCGATTCCTCAGTGGCATATCCAACAGTTGTTCCTCAGTCCTCAGTGACATATCCAACATATTCAGTTGTTCATCTGAAGTTGTTTTGATTAAATTTTTTACGTCATTTTGCTTTGTTTTTAGGGCATTTTTAAAGCATTTTAAGAACATTTTATTGATCATTTTTGGCAGTGTTTTAGGTCATCAAAATCTGCCATTATTGACAATGACAGTAAATATATGTTTACATTTTTAAAAATTAACATTTGGCAGAGAAATTGGAGCTGTTTTTACTTATATAAAAAACATTAGTTGATGTACTTGGACCCTGCAATCTTATTGGCAATATTTGTTTTATTTTGATTAGATTTTCTATGTAGCTTTCAGCTACTGTCAATGACTTCCAGCCTCCATGTCCTTTTACAGTTGTTATATTGTTAACCCTCCTCCCTGCATCAGCCAATATAGTTGCTGATGTCCTCCATAGACAATTAGCTGTGTAGGAAGCAAGATATGGCAACTTTAAACATCACGCAACTACCTTTGGAATTTTTGATACAGTGTTTTTTCCAACTGGTTACATGCTGCATTTTCCTGATTTATTATATATAAAAAGGTGACAGTGTTTGATATGATTAAATTGAAGAGCTATATATTTTCAAAAAGCACAAAGAGTTTCTACTTTTCCTTAATTTTCTGTTATAACAAAAGTAAAATTGTTATATTCTTTCAATTTTGGACCTGTGCAATTAAGGATGTTTATGTCTCTTTAAGTAGTCCATTTGCAAATGTGTTAATTCATCTCGACGACTTGCGACATCTACACAGAAAGTTAGAGCTACGTAAGAAAATTAAAATATATATAATTGTTTAAATGGGGGTCAAAATTAATTGATGTATAATAATTAGAATATTATTTATACATTTACCTTAATCATCGAATATTCATCTTCATCTGCTTTTGTCCAAAAGTTTCAATATTCTCTCCGCTTAAAACATTTCAGTTTTGGGAATGTAGCCTTCAGAATTTTTTTAAGAAGCACTATGATATTAATATATTTACTTATGTCAATATTCTCTTGAATTATAAGACATGCCTTTACCATAGAATATTGAACCTAAACAATGGAGAATTCATACGCCTTGACTAATTCAGCAAAATGTGCCAACATGACATTTTCAGTGACATTTAATGTGTTTTTACTTTATATCAGCCTTTAACTTTCTCTGCTATATCGTATCATTTTGGAGAATTTTCAGGTAATAAATTTTCTATTGCTTCCTTAGGAGCATCAGAAATACAGTTTGGCTCAGACATCAATCATTAATTATGCAGTTGTGTATTGACGGTTTCTATGGAATTTCAAAAGAAGTCTTATTCACATATCGCAAATTCTAAATCACATTATTAATATTTTTTACTGCAATTCTTACAACAATATTGTGGATGATGAAAATATAATATATACATCTCAGGAGAGAATGCATGATTTTCCCCTTAGTTTAATTGTAGCCCTCGGGCTCCTAAGTCCTACTGAAAAATCATGCATTTCTGTACCTTGAAGTATAATTGAGTATTTCACGTTAAGTGAAATATAGTATCATCTTAATATCTGTGCTCTACAGTGGGAACACCCAAAGACCTACCACTAACAGTTGTTTATGTTTTAACAATTTTCATGTGAAATTAACATACATTGTCTATTTTTGTTGAAATATTCCTTAATTCTGTTTATGTACACACTTCCAATGGAGAAAAGCAACATTTTCGTCATTAGCATGAAGGATTCCTCCACAGAAGATACCTGCCTACCCTGCCTTTAAAAATATGTGAATTTCAATCCAGAGGACAAATATGTTTGCATATTAGCATGAAAGTGCTAAATTGACCAAAACATCAAAACATTAGAGAGAATAGCATTCTTTTTTTTTATTAAATACAAACAAATCTGAACTTACTCTCATTGCTATTTAATAAATTGTTCTGTTTTTCATCACATTAGTTACATGTTACCTTCTACTTGTAAATGCATGATTTAACATAATAGAACAAAAAATAAGAAAATGTTCTCTTCATTAATTTCACTTCATGAACTTGTGTTTTACATTTTGCTTACAATTGATGTAAAGAACATTGTAAGTTTAAGTCAAAAAATGCTTCTCAGACAAGGTCGATATTTATCAAAATTACTAATTATGAATGATTATAATGTACAGGCAAGTAACATATTATTTCATGTCAAAATGGAAGAAAGATAAAAATTGCTGTTTGGAGTATCTCATTCTTTCAATTACTGTCCTAAAATAAAATTACAAATGTAATATAAATATAAACAGCATGAGAGAGACTTAAAAAATTATGTTTGTGTAAATTTTAAAAAGAATAAGTGAAAGTGGAATTTATGTTATTCAATCTATTTATCTCCATACATTAAAAAAAAAATTGAAGTAAAATTTGGAGTCATTTTCGAGAAAATGATGTTTCAGCATTGATGAAAATAAAGAATTTAAGTTTATTTGCACTGAAAACTTTTTGAGTTTTCGAGAAACTTTATCAGGCATCATTTGAAGCACATGTATTCATAAATGCAATACTGTACCCAAATTGCAGGTATGTAATGTAAATGTTAAAGACATGAAGGAATATCAAAATATTGTGAGGAAACTAAAATCTTCAAAAAAATGTACAGGACCTTAATGAAAAAAGTAATTACAGAGAACAAATTTCATTTGAAGAGAAAACCTGTTTTCAATTTTAAAGTAGGAGGAAGATGCTAAAAAATGAAAAACTAACTTAATTCATCTTTTTTTTACATATACTCTTTTCTTTAAAAAAAAAATTGGAATCAAATTGTGAACATTTTGAATACGTCCTAGAGGCTTCACATAAAATACCCTCAAAATTTAGAGAATACTTTTCAAAATTGCAGAACTTTGAGTTGAGCCAGATCGACTGGGAAAACATTCATTTTGTAAAAAATCATAGGAAGAGATTAAGCACTAGAGTTGCTCACAAACGAATGGATTTACTACATATTAGAAAAATATTTACCCACTTTTTCTGTTTCAGTGCCCCCACAAAACAAGTTTCCCTGTCAAAAAATTGCCTTTTTTTGCTACAGCATTACATAATTATCTCTATATAATGTTCATTACTCCATAAATATGTACCTACATGAGAAAGTAATAATGATAAATACAACAACCATTCAATTTTTTTCTGACAAATCCACTGTGAAAAGAGCTCAGTATTAAAAAATAAACATAAATGAAATATAGTAAAAAAATAATGCACTTGAAATAAATGTCATTTAGAAATTTAATCCAAAAGAAGAAATTGTTTAATGAATTGTTTGTAGTGTAAGAAGTATCAAACTGCCATTTATTTTTTATGGAATGGAATCTCTTTTATTTGAGAAAATGGATTGTTTTATTTTTAATTGTTACGTGTTTCTAAATATAAGAAATAACTAGCGGCTGCTGTAGCAGAAATAGTCATCACCAAAACTACACCAAATGATTTTCCAAAAAGTAGTGCATACCTGCTCAAGAACAACAAATAAAATACTCTTGTTAGCACTGGAACATATGAAATATTTTCACTGAACCGGTCTGCACAAATTGTACTATACCATAGTACTGTACATTTGGATACACAGTTCAACAGTTCTTCACAAACCCAGAATATTAAAAAGTAGTTGTTCCACAATGCATCACAAGAATAGCAAATATTTAAAGGCATGCAGCCTCCTGGAGTTTGCGGTTTGCATAGTTGTTTGTTTTGTTTCAATTTCTGTGATGCAATCAAAATTAGTAATACAGATTGGGATTTACTGAAAAGTATGAAGAAGAGAAATCCTGTAGTGTTGGGACCAAAGAGAAATGCCAGTGACAGGAATAGTCATTGCAGAAACAGAACAGGTCCATGGAGGATGTTCTGCTAAGGCAATGCAGAATTGTACAATTTGGCAGAATGTAACCATTTTTTTAGCATTCTTTCAATTTCTGCCTGCATTTAAAATTAATAATATAGATGTTTTTGTATTTTCCTAAGTTCCTAGATGTTCAACGAAGCCAAATACACCTCTCACACAGTTAGTGGTTACTTTTATTAAAATTGCGATGGAAATTAATAATACAGACATGTCAAACTGAAAAAGAGCTTTTTCACTATTTTTCACAAAATATTTTTTGTGGTGGGTTATTTTTAAAATTTATTTTATAGTATGCATACAAAAAAATGCATAACATAAAAAAATATTGAATTTATTGCAGGCAAGTTGTTAGTCTTTGTCACATGTTGAATAGAGAAATTATATTGCAATGATTCATGAGATTTACACACAACAATTGTTTCTTCAGAAGAATTTTTTTTTTTAATACAGCTTTCCAGGAAAAAGCGATAGAACTTATTTCAAGGAGGAGAGGTTCTGCAATAATGTGGATTAAATGCCTAATACCAAATTTTCTATTTTATTAACGGCTTTAATTTTGTTTAATTAAACTGTTTAATTTAGTTTAGTAACTTAGCCCCTGTTTGTTAATTGTTTGTTTATTGATTAACAGAAGAATACTTTTTATAAAGACTAAATTTATCATGAAAGATTATGGGAAGCTGTGAACAATTCATCTAGTGTAGGTCCATTTGATATTATGACATGCTGTAGGCCTAGTGAAATATAATTTGGGATCAAGAAGACACACATATAAATAACAATAGTCATAAATATGTTTTATTTTATCATCTTTTAAGATAAAAAACATGACTCTCTCACATACACCAAAGCAGCAGATACATATCAGAGGGCAGCTTTCAGCTTTGCTGGAGGTCAAGAGCTGGAAGCTGCCCATTAAAGTCTACATAAAGAAATTAAATCTTAACTATTCTAACTTAACCTAAACATCTAACTAAACTGTTCTAAATAATTGTTATATGAATAAAATATGAATGAGGATTCAGGGATTTTGAATTGGAAGCATGCAGGAATGTTGTTTAAAGTCCTCCGTTCCACCACAAGTGCCTGCCGCCCACAGGTCTTATTTTCAGAAGCTTGAGACAAAATTACAATACGCACTTTGGTTACATATGGTGTATTATGTATAGAATAAATGGGCTCTGCCTTTTTATAATATGAATACTTTTGTACTATAAATGCTCAATGTGGTACAATATTCTCACTCTCTCTATATATATTGCAAGTCCTGGTCTAAGGAGTGTTGTTCAGTAGTTCGTACTGTGTAATTATTGTGAACATTTGGAATTTAAGAATTTCAATATTTAAGATGTTGTTATGTCTTTATCTCTTCTTGAAAGAATTGTAACATTGTTAATAATATCTTATTGAGTTTCTTTAGAACTATTTTTGTTTCTGATTTCTTTGTATACTTTTACAACTAGATGAATGCATATGCTCCAGATTGTTGACTTTTTGTATATAAACTGGAAGCATATGAGAATTTTTTAATGAAAGATGGGTACTATAGACTAGACCAAGTAATTGCCTATTCTATTAGAAATATTTAATATATTTTTTATTTAAAGATTATTGAAGTTAGTAATATACTGAGTCTATAATAAAACTTTGTAATTGTTTTCTTAACATTTCATTATAACATTTCTCATTCACTTTAATTATTTTCTACCCTACTACATGAAAGGAGTAACTGGGTGGAGAACATGTGATTTTTAAAAGTGTAATTTTTATATAAATGAAAGATCTAAGAATAAATACATTTTTAACTACTTAAAAGCTCCCTAAATGGGATCGATACAAGACTAGTTCTCATCCAAATAATGTAGCTGACGCTTACTGATAGTTAAATGCATACATAGTAACGTACAATAAGTATTTATTTGTCGCTCTTCCTCTTTCTCCTTTTAAATTCACCAGGCTTGATAGTGCGCGCGAGTGTCGTTTTGTGCTGCGCCCTGGTGACCATCTATTGCACTAGACGTGGGTGTCTGCGGCCGGCAGCGATACAAGTGCGCAGTCCCCGCTGGGTGCGAACTTGTCGCCCGACAGCTTCTCAATCTCTCCCGCTTCCGCCTGTTCGGCCATCCTCTCGGCGTCCATGCGGTCCAATTCGTCTTTACTCATGTGGAAGACGATTCCTGCGCCGTACGCGTCGCCCAGCACGTTGATGGATGTACGTATGCGATCCCTGAAGCAAATAACATGCTCTGGAATTAGCTGTATCCACTGGGGATAGGCAGGGATTTGTTTGAAGGTAGAATGCAGTACTGATAATAGATGTTAGAGGAGAATCAACAAATTAAGAATATGGTCTTTTAACTGTTATCGCAAAAAGCTCAAGATGCAACTATGCGACGGTGGCGTCCAAATTTTGTTTGTGAAAGAGATTACTGTGCAGCAGTCTAACACGGGACGAAATGTTTTGATTGGAGTAAAAATACAGCGATATCGGTCAAATATTTACTATATTTATTAGATTTTTCATGTTAATTCTGTTTTTCATTTATTTATTCATTTATTTAACGCCAAAAATAATTTAAGAACTGTGTGTCTTATACTAATGGGGAGAATTGCAATCTGTCCACATTTTCTTGAGCTCTCGCCTCCGCATAGCTCTCGAAATCAAACTAGTAAGATGGATGTAATCAATTTCAAGCAAATGCATATATGAAGGATGAATTTGGAATGTTAATAAAGTTAATGTACCAGAAATTAATCACGCAATAAGATTTTGAGTACATTTTAACCTTAGAGTTAATTTGCATTAGCTGCATATTCATTTAATATAAACGTAATATAAATATAGATAGGCAATACATTCAAAAACATCAATCGAGAGAAGCATATTCATTTTTTCCATTGAGTTTTGCACATAAATAAGTTGAATACCCAACCCCCCAGCGCCTTCAACTCCTCATTGACACACACACACATTCTACGTTCCAATTCCGCCTGCAAGCCTGCGTTTACTCACAACAACCAGTCGACGGCGAAAAGCAAGGAGATGTCGGAGGTGGGCAGTCCGAGCGCGGAGAGAATGAGCAGCATGGTGATGAGGGCGGCGCTGGGGATGGAGGCGGCACCCACCGACGCCAGCGTCGCCGTCAGGCTGACGGTGATGACTTCGCCGATGCCCAGCGGGATGCCGTTCATCTGCGCGATGAAGATGGCGGCCACCGCTTCGTACAGCGCCGTGCCGTCCATGTTGACGGTGGCACCCACCGCCACCACGAAGCGTGTCACGCGCTTGTCGATCTTGTTGTTCTCCTCCAGGCACCGGAACGTAATGGGCAGCGTCGCCGCGCTGAGCGACACAGGAGAAGAGTGGCCACATATTCAGAGCCACCGAGAGGAGAAAATCCGAACCCCGGTTCTAACGCGCGGGTCCTTATAAAAATATTCTAAAGCCTGTATATGCGTATATTATTATTTGCGTATCGGCCATTTCTGGCCGCGCTACACGATTAACACGTGTAACTATGGGGATCAGATTTTCAACTTTATCCCTCCCTAAGACAAGCTTGTTACTCCTTGAATTGTGAATTATGATTTATGTATTATTATTGAGTTGAGTTTTGCTTATTATTATTAATTTAATTATGTATTATTATTATTACTATTTTTATTATTACTTTAATTATTACTATTATTATTACTATTATTATTACTATTATTATTATTACTATTAATACAATTATTATTATTATTATTATTACTATTATTATATTTTACAATCGATGGTATGGATATATTTAAAGACTTCTTTGGACTCTCGACTGCTTACATTCCCGAGTTATAGAAAGCATATTTACATTGGCAAACAAACTCCAAATTTAATTCTTCTGTATTGCCAACAAAACAGTTAATCGCCCCCAGCTGTATTCCTACCATTACAAGCAAAAGGAGAGTACAACAAAACGTGCGCATAGTGAAGCTACATTTATGTCCAGACCAAAACAAGGGGCCATCTCAGCATTTGCTCAATAGATAAAGGAAACTGGACAAAAACCTGACTGATATGGGAGTGATTGATCCGGAAGATGAAGTACATTACTGGTTTCATGTATATTAAAGCTTTATTAAAAAAATATACAATACAAAAGTAAATTAATGCATTATATATAATTTTTTGGCAGACAAAAAATAATTTTTGATGTTCAATATAGTCTCCAAAACAGTTGCATAAAAAATACTTTTAACTTAAATTTGTGAGCCAACTTTAATTGTTTAATGTCATCTACCAATGGGTTGTAAAAGAACGTACATGAGTTGTATGTGGATTTCTTGTAGTGAGCTGCTGATACTGACACTTGATTTATGTGATTTCGACGACGTGTGTTGTAATTATAAGTAACATTATTGCATCAAAATGTGTTCCTACCGTTAAGTAAGTCCGTGTTGACAAAAATTACAGATTCGTAAGGAAATAGGCACGATAATGGTAAGATTCCAAGCTCAATGAAGAGAGGCTGGCAGGGATCTCGTGGATGGCATTTTTTCATTGTTCGATTAATTTTCTTTTGCAATTTAAAGGTCTGGTTACTACAGGATGAGCTTCCCCGGTATGTTATGCCATATCTCAGGCGGGAATGTAAATTTGAAAAATACACGCAACGAGCTGCATGAAGACTGACAGAATTTAAAAGAATCTCGAATGCGTAACATACTGAACTTAATTTAGTGTTTAATTCTGTTATATGTACATTCCATTTGAGATTTGATTGAGATACCTAGAAATTGTTGTTACTTTAACATCAGCTAATTATCTATCAGCTAATTATTCATTTTCAGTGGAGCATGCGATTGCCGATTTGAAATGCTAACATGCATTGAAACAGTTTTTCTTTGGTTAACTTTTAATTAGGTATTACGAAACCAATTTGAAACTTCTCAAATCGTACTATTTATTATTTCTTTTTTGCTAACAACATTCGTATCATCGGCAAACAGAATTGTTCTTCCATTTTTCATAGACGAGAGCATATCGTTTACGTATAACAGATAGAAGATGCATCTAAGATCGAATCTTGCAGGATCCCGTGCTCAATTGGCAGAGAATTGGAAATATAAGTAAATGTTGTCCTTTCGTGCTATTACGGTATTTCTACTCTTTGAGATAGATGCTTAAGGTAAAAGGTTATTCAGTCTAGGGCAATACCACGAATTCCATATGAAGGTAATTTTGAGAGCAGAATGTTATGTTCAATAACGCCAAAAGCTTTAGAAAGATCTAAAAATATTCCAATGGGTGTTTCATTTTGGTCCATACTAGTATATACTGGTTTGGTCCATTTTGGTATACACTCTCTGGGTCCATTGATGAAACATCTTTAAGAAAAGAGAAAATGGCGGTTTCCGTAGATTTTGATTTTCTAAAATCTGTTGTGAGTCTGAAAACGCTTCGTTTTTACTGAGAAAAGTTTCTCTAATATTTTTGCGAAAACTGACAAAAGAGAAATTGATCGGTAATTTTGAATTTCATTTTTGTTCCCCTTTTAAAAAGTAGCTTAATATTTGCTGTTTTGAAAGCATCTGATAATATTCATGTGCATAAAGAAGCATTGAAAATGTTAGTTAACGGATGTATTATGACATGTGCACAAGTTTTTAATAATCAATCCTGAAATTCATCCAAACCAGATGAATATTTATTTTTTAGTTTACTGACTCTTCTGAAGATTTTGTTAGAAGAAGTTTTGGAAATAAACACCGTGTCGAAATTTTTTGGGGAAGCGTATGATGTTGAATTTTGTGGTTTTTAGTCCCTTCGTGAAATCTGCCGCAATTCTTGAAAAGTGTTGGTTGAAGAGATTCGCAACTTTTTCCGCATTACTTTCTTTACTTTTATTGTCCTCTTAACTACATTCTCTACAAAGTATCGAGATGATGTGGTCGTATATTTTGTAATATTCCACATTGCTTTAGCTTTTTTACTAGTGTTCAAAATATCCTGATTATTTTTGCCTGAACTATTACTTTTTCTAAAATTCTGGATCATATGTTATAACGTTCAGAAATTAAGTAAAGTGTACGTTTGTTTTTACACGATATTCTAATTCGATTTTTTGTATGATGACGTTTAGAAATAAAGTACGTTATGACGTTTATGAAGTTACGTTATGACATTTAGACTTAAAGTATCGCGTACGTACTCGATGTTCTAATTCGATATTTTTACGATGTTCTAAACGTTCGTGAAATAAATGCGAATCCCTTCTAAATGTTGCTCACCAACGATGCTCCCAATTTAGCTTGGCATGAACGAGTGTCAAAATAATTGATCACACGTGAAAACCAACTATTGTTAGATGTGGTGACCTTGGCAATGGAGGATGTTGTTTAGGCGATGTTAGGATGACGTTAGATTGTGGCAACGGAGGATGTGGTTGTTCGGTGAATGCAGAATATTTTGTCGCTTTTTATTTGTAGAATGTTAGACTGTTAATCATTCCAATGCATTTTCAGTTTGTATATTAAAATTATGCAGATAAGTGACAACATTATGCATTTTTTGTGATATCATTTCATTTTTAATGTGTGCATGCAGAGTAATTATAATTTCAATATTAACAAAAATTAATATATTTGCATCCTCCGAAAACATTGTTGTCATAGACTAAGACCCCAAAGGTCTATTTATGAACATGAAACTGAACCTTTGTCTCTTCAAGACATTCTGTGATAACAATCAATATCAAAGAACACCTTTTGAAATGTCATGATAAAAAACGACAAGAGGGCGTGGATTGTGTCAAAGTGAGAAATTAGAATACAGCATTCTGAGTGTCGTATCTTTTACGTTACATGTTCTAAGAGTATTATACATTCTAAATGAAGCGGAGCTTCGTTGTCTTATCGTATTATTTCATCAGTAACATTTAATTAATACGCAACAGAAATTAGTAATCCCAAAAATATATTGCAGTCGAATTGTGTAAATTGAGTGCTGTTTTATTTCTGTGTTAATTTTTCTTTGTGAACAAATATATTCCTTTCTTTTGTAAATAATGAACAATTTACATCTTTCTGGAGTGTTTATATATTTCTGCAATGTAAATTTTTGCATTGAAAGTAATTTTTCAGCCATTCGGAATATCCAAGGAGATTATTAGACAAAAAATACTTAAAATTGTCTTCAGAGCTTATTTTTGAAGTTTTGACGTTTCCTCCCTAAACACACTACATATTATATTATTGACATAAAATATTCAATTTTGTATATTACGTTAATATTGTGTCAGTATAAATGGTTAATACAAAACCTTGAAAGACAGAAATATCGATGAACGATGAATAAACAGTTTTTAAAACAATCCTTTCTTATAACACGTTTGGCGTAGAGACCATTTCTTCCGAGAACCTAGTATACCTTAATTAAAACAGCAAAATGCGACAGAGCGTTGACTCACCTAGAGGCAGTGCCGAGCGCGGTCACCCACGCCTGTAGCATGCCTCGAAAGAACGTAGCCGGGTTGCGACGCGTGAAGAAGTAGTAGATGGCTGGCAACGTGATGATGGCGTGCACCATCAGACCCAGGATCACCGTCACCATATACAGGCCCAGTTGGCGCGCTGTTTCCGCCAGGTTGTCGATGGACATGATTTTGCCCGCGATCAGACATAGAATGCCGAACGGGGAGTACCTTACGGAGGACGAGAAGTTCACGTTTGCAATTATAAGTCTTCCACAGTTTTTTCTCGCACCAGTAATCAATATTCAAACAAACATGCATTTATCTTATAGTTACGTATTACTTAAAAAGCAAAAATGAGTGAAATCGCAAAAATACCAAATGCAAAAATAAATTATGCAATGTAAAATATTCAACATTTTGAATTCGCTCTCACAATCCTCTAGAATTGTCTAACTAATCTCTTTAACTGATTTCAAATACAAACTAAAGGGAATTATTTTTAATATTTTTTTAAATACAACTTTTGAGTTTTGTTTACTTAAGATCAGAGTACGTTTTATAAAACGGAAATAAGACTGGAATAATATTTTGGGATTAAATAAAATGCTGCAAACTATAGATCTCCGCTTGGTGATGCACTTTCCTACAATCGACATTTTTACGACACGTAATGGAATAACTATTCAAAAATTTTGAAATATTTTTTGGCAGCTTCAAAAAAATATTTAATCCTTTTTGCATTGAGCCGTCAATTTAAAGGGATGACAAAGCTACGGTTCTTTGGTACTTTCTTTGCTCAATGGTATACGCATTCAGCAATATGCAACACTTACCACATGACAGCGCTGACCAGAGTCATTATGATGTCATTGAGGACTACGAAGAAGTCAACCATCAGTCTTCCGCGCGGGCCCATCTGGCCAGCCAGAAGACCAAACGCCAAACAGAATACGATCATTCCTACAAAAGCAAAGCCAAGTCACTGTTAAGTTTGGCCTGCTTTGGCTTGGAGAACACATATATTTTCAACATATATTTTACCCTTATCTTCAGAGTCAATATTAAGTATGTTTCAAATTACTATTGTGTATGAATAGTTAACTTTAGCACGGGTTAGATCATTATTATACGTCGTATAATAAACAAATTAAAAGCTTTGAAGAATTGAAAAAAGATTACAATTATATGTTCGACATGCCATACTTCATTTAATAGCGTTTATTCCAACTGAGTACGTTTATTATCAATAGAGAGGTTCATTTTATCCCAACAAAAATTAATTTACAATGAAGAGGCGTTTTTGGATTTACATTTGTATTGTAAGTACTCGAGTAGCTAACGGTGGCAGAAAACACCAAAGGCTCACACATAGTCAATAAAGTGATCGCAATAAAGTTACAAATTGAGATATACGAAAAATAACGTTGTACTTTGATCTGTTGGCAACCTTGTAGAAGAAAAATATGTTCTGTACTTTCCTTGAAAATATTTTCCGGACATGTAGATGAAGTGTTGCGAGTTCAGTGAGAATTGCCTGATTTGGTCGAGGAGGGCGGTAAGCTTATAACTTAATTTATGTGGATTGAAATAGGTCATAAAATTTAGGATTTTACATGGTTGTTGATTTACAATGATTGTCCGAGCAATATTTTAATTCATCAACAACATTTCAATTCATTCATCATGAAGGTGTGAAAGTTTCCGGGCACCTCACTGTACGCGTACAATGTGACATCGTCGTGACAAGCACAAAGCCTACTGTACTTGTATGCTGATATGAGTCGTCAACATCAGAGGACTGTATTCTATGAGAATGAGTCAACGAAGAAAACCTTGGAACGAGACAGAAGGACGAACAAGAGGGGTAATTCCATCAGAGACTTTACAGTTCTATTTTCTCACTGTTAACGATATTGTGAAGTGGAAACTTTGGAGAAACCTTGAAACCATTCACTACACAGACAAGCGCAAGCTTAACTGACAGTAACTACCGAAATGAGAAGCACCCGATACAAACGAATCATTACTCATCCTTGTCATTTATGGCAGGAGACATCCGTAACTGGCTAAGTACAGAGAGCAGTAACGATCCATCAGGAAACGAGGACTATTTTCATGATCTTACTGCTCCCAATAAGATCTTATCTGGTTGCAATTGCTGGTTGCAATTGCTTACATTGGTTTGTGAGGCAGTTGCAAGGGTAATAACATGAGTATCGGTATAAGTGGCACTCAGATGGATCTTTTTGGACCTGACGGATGCCAGGAGGTGTAACTACCCGGGAATGTCTTTTCTGATTTGTACCCAAAACATTGACTTTGATCAACTTAACACTGAATGCGGGTGTTTATGAAACACATTTATTACAATGTCGCGAACTGTTCGGCTACAATTTTGTATCGGACATCTTTATCAGTATGGTAATGCTTAAAAATCCAGGACCATTGCGACGTCCTTCGAAAAAAAATAGGCAGATATACTGGACTGGCCTGCTCAAATTCCCGACCTCAGCCTCAACCCAGACATCCTTAGGCTATTGCGGGGTGTCGATTGCACTCCAGCGCTTAACTATTGGCTAACAACTCTTCGCTATGCTTAAGGAAAGAATACCACAATATGTAACATAATAACAAGAGTTAGGTATCGGTACTGAAATTGATCATGCTTTACTAATTGCCTAACATCCATTTTACGTTTTATTAGAGTTCTTGAATGTTTTGAAAGGACATTATATTCGACAATATTGATTCAGAGACATTATCTTAAGACCCCTAAAAATCTCAATAACTTAGTGTATGTTTGTCAAAGCTGCATAGATGGGCATCTACACATGTCTCTGCGGTGCCTGCGAGAGGTCTTAGGATTCCAGTCAAGAAGATAGCAGGATTTTTGACATTGGCTAAATATACACTGCCCGACGATTTAGAACAAAATCCCCCGTGGCTTCGCTTTCGTCAGGTGGCGGGGCGAAGCCCCGCCCCCCCCCCCTGCTCCGGAGGGGGAGCATAGTTGAACTCAAGAGCCGCCTGCAACAACAGCTTATTCGCTCTTAGAGCTTCGTTCCCCCGCTTCGCTCTTGGCAGCGACACTGCTGTCGTTCTCGCATTCGCAAGAGTCAGCGCTCTCAGTGACACTGTCCTCACTACTGCAAACTGACTGCGACTTCAAAATGATGATGATCTGCACCATTTCCTCATCCATAACGTCTGACAATAGGTATTGTCTTACTTTATTTTCCACGTGGTCACGACGCTTTTCCTTTGATCAGATTGAATAATTTTTTTTGTATAATTCAGCTTTAACAGAAAGGGAGCCATCTATTCTTTCAGCTGTTACATGTCCTTTAATGTGCCCCAAGACAAGTTCAATAGGATTTAGATCAAAATGACGAGAGGGAGGTGAAGGGATAGACCACATTCCCATTTTCCATGATAGCATTGTCTACAATTTACCTTTTAGTGAATGGCACACTATTCACATTGTTCAATAGTTGACTCTTATTGAGAGAGGTGTCAGCAGCTACATAGTGCGTATTTAGCCATTCTGTGATGTCTCTTTTCAAGAAAGTGGAGTTTGGATTTTTCTCTGCTTCTACACAAAGGTATTTTGTGTTGCCCGTTACAATGACACTAGTGGACGAATTTCGGTCTCTAGCCATTTACAGAAGTTCTCAAAAGGCATTGCAGTGTGATAGTCGCCTGTTTCCTGATCTGCCGGGACATCAAAAGATCACCTTCAACAAATTCCTCTTCACACCTGCATAGGCGATTATGAATCTATTTCCTTTCCCTATCTTGCTGACTACCCCAATTTCCTTTTGTTATTGCCAGCAGTTAGAAACCAGTTAGAATTCTTGAACATACGCCGCATCAATATGCAAGATATACTAAACTTCTTTTCTGTACTTCTCTGTTCCTTGGAAATATTAGTTCCCCAATTCATAATTTCTGGGCGGTCAATAAGAATTGTTTTAGGAGATTGGCTCCTTTTCCATTTGTAATTAATTTTCGTTAGTCTTCTTCGCAAGTACTCCATTGAACAATCAAGTATGTCAGCCTCCTTTAAAGCCACAATAAATTTATCAAGCGCCGGAGCCTCTTTCTTTAATGAGTTGAAGGAATGAATTTTCTGTCTTACTGCAGAGCCAGTGAATGAGTCCACGTTTATTATTTCCTTCCTTTCTGATGTTTTTACTTGAGTAGTACAAAAAAACAGACGACCCTTTGCTTGGCTTTCCTGATCTTCCTTCATAATTTTCTTCACTGTCAACTCTGAAACGTCTGTCACATCTCTGGACATTTTTACAATGTTCGCATTTGCTATATTGTATGCGATATTCATAAGCCGAAAGTTCTGTGTTACTCCACGTGGACGCTGAAGTCGAAATAACATCAACAGAAATTTAAAGATTCGAAAACGCCACAAAGCAACAAATCGGAGATCTACAACCACACACAGCAGGAAGTGCAAACAAAATGTCTTCTTTCCGAGCGAGAAAAAGTCCAAATAACACCCGTTGTGTCAAATATACGCGAGGAGAAAGGAAGGAAGGTATTTTCTCTCGTCATGTCATTTCTCCTCCCCCCGCAGAAGCTGTTCAACTTGGGAGGATAAAAAAATAAGTCTCGTATCATGAGGAAAAGATATGGGTGAGCTAGATCGGCTCGCCGTTTTTTGCTCGTTCTGTGCAGCACCAGTACACGTCACAAAACAAGAGACCACAACACGGGCACTTCGAATGAAAAGCCAGACCAGACGCTGACCATGTTACATGGCGAGAATGTTACATGGCGGAAAGCGAGAGGTGTTGAGAAACATTTGGAAAGTGGCATCAAGTGACAATTTTTAACGTTGACCAACCAACAGTAATGTGACGAACGTGTAGTTGGAATAAAATATGCAATATTTAAAAAACATATTTTATACAGGCCCTATATGTTTAAGTGACTTGTAACAAGGTGACAATTTTGGTATCTGGCTGCATGTAAAATTTCCACTAATATTGTGACTAAAACTGGTGTCGAAACCTCATTGATTGAAGATGGATAAAATGCTATATAATAGCTCGCCCATGTCTTTTGATCGTGATACGAGATTTATTTAGAAAAAAATGTTTTATTAGTGTCTACCATTGGCGTACTTAATTATATAAGAATAATTGTATAAAAATAGAAAAAGATGAAGTGACGGTGTCATGCAACGCTATTACATCCTTTAGGTGTAAAAAAGAGCATATACTTATGTACATGTATGTTTAATTCATACCCATAACATTAGTGCCGTCTTTGTATACCAGGGATGCCTTCTGGTACGTTGTCGGTTCACCGCTTGCCGTGCTGTTGTCATGGAAAACCACCTTCGCCACCTACAAATGCCAATCGTCTCTTGCTGAAATTCACACACTTCAAAAGTCGTTTTTTTAATGATTTTAAAGAAAAGAAGAAACGTAAATAAAGAGAGAAAAAGACAAATCATTCGCAAACTTGACTCTTCTATTTGGATTCAGAGAGGCATCTCAAGGGTGGCCAAGGACATTAGAGTGGACTGAAACTTCATAGAATTAATGATTTAGACAGTATTTTCAACATTAGTGTCATTAAGACGTTACGTTTGAATCTTAGTAACAATCTCTTGTATCAAGAATACTTGTTTTATTTTTATCTTTGGTTATATTCTTATCTTGTCGAAATTTTCCACAGTTAACCGTCAAACTCGGAGTTGGCTGTGACTCGGAGTAAAGCCTTCATGAAATTTCGAAAAAAAAACTAGTTACAATCCCTCTTTTCAATTAAAGCAGACTTTTAAGTGCCTTCTCTTTCAGTTTGTCAGTAAAAAATGAGAGAAAATCGACCAAGTGGATCAAAACTTTTTTCCCGTAACATTTCGTACTATATTAATTTAATTCATACCAACAGAGCAACTAGACATCGCGTAATTCAAGGTCAAAGTCGAACGGGGAGGGCAGGCGGAGCACGACGGAGCCACGACGCGAGATGGGGTTGGCTGTGACGTGGTGGGAATATCGAAGATGTAAAGAAAATCACTTCCTTTTTACAACATAGATAAAATTCATTCGTGTTCGTGTCTAATGAATTATTATGACAAATGTCCGAGCAATGCCTGTTACTTCAGTTAGTACAATAATAATAATGGTAATATTATTATTATTATTATTATTATTATTATTATTATTATTATTATTATTATTATTATTATTATTATTATTAATAATAATAATAATAATAATAATAATAATAATAATAATAATAATAATAACAATAAAAACAACAAAAACTTCCTCTATATTGGTCATGATAGTCAAGGAATGAATAAACTCACCGTCGTGTAAGTGGTCTGCACTTGTTGAAAGCACGCCTGTATTAAGTTGTCTGGGAACAGATTTCTGTAAACGTTCAAGAAAAAAATTGTTAGGTTCAATATATACAGAATATAATACTTTGTGCTAGGATTATTTAAAACATTAAATAAAATTTCATTTATTTTAGAATATTAAATCTACATAACATAGCGGAATTACAACAATGGTTTGATTCGCGACTGTTAATGTGCTTTATTTTTTAAAATCGAGTAACGTTCTACAATAATACAATAATGCCTCTGATAATACGAATATTTAGTACTACGGGTAATTTTAATATTTAGTACCATGGGTAATCCATCAAATATGACAAAATCATTCCTTATATTAATAATTCATTGTAATGAATAGTAGAAAATAAAAATAATGTCTTTAATACTAAATTTAAGTTATTTTTCATTTCAAAGTTTCAGTTACAGTCTTTCGACAGGCTCTAGGAGACCTCGCTCTCCTCTAGAAGACGAGGAAGCAATTTCAGGGAGAAAGCAGATTAGTATTACGTATTTTGTATAACATTATAAACGCCCTCCTTTGTTGCAAGAAATCGTTCATAATTTGACATTTTATGATTCAGATTATGATATATTTGTCTTTTATGGCACAAATAATTATGTCATCACACATTCAGCCAATTGCAGCGGTTGAATTGGGGTGTGGGTGGTGGGATTAAATCGAACAGTCAGTTTCTTCGTCCAAAAGTCAAATACTTTTCACGTTCAAATTAAGTTGTTTCTAAAAGTAATTTCATATATCATTATTTATATTGCTGTTATACAAAAATTACTTATGCAACTTGTTCATAATGTTGCTTTATTGCTTTCGTACAATTTTAAAAACTCGCTTCTAATGCTAGTTTAAAACATGTAATTATTATGTAATAATGTTTAACATTATAAACTAATGCAACATTTTTTATCAAATAAAAAAATTAAAATAAATTCTACCGAGGTGTATATATTTTGGTTGCTACGAAGCGTTCCAGACACATGAGACGAAATCGTCCCTCAGAGAGATGGAAAGAAGAGAAGAGAAAAATGTATATTTCCGAATAAATGCAAAGCATTTCTAATGACCAGGTGAAGATCTTACTTCGGAAGGTTCGCACTCATATCACAACTTAATATGGGTAGTTTAAAGTGTGAAAAAATGTGAACTAAACATTTAAAAAGTTTCGTGGAGGCTTTTTCTAAGAAGACACTGAGTATTTTGACACTTGAGAGTTTTTATTGCAGTTTATTTTGAATTTGACTAATATCATATGACCAATTCAATGACAGTAAAAATGTACCTGTAAGTCATTGTTGTCTACTGGGGAAATGAACCTGTGGAAGATAAATCAAACTCAGGGTAACGTTTTTCCAATAAGAACAATCTTTCAGAAGAAAGACGCGAAATTACTATTTATTTTATTTATATTATTTTTAACAAAAGGGAAATGCAAACTAAAGTAATGATTTAAAATTAATTAAAAGTATTTCAATTGAGGGTTCTCTACACAAGGTAGTTACCAAATTACATTTTTCAGAATTCGGTACAAAGAAATTGAACTTAACGTAAACGTTCTCATCAAAATTGATCTCCCTGATTTGGAATTCAAATTTTCATCCGTTTGCAACGAGAAAGGTAAGCATCTCAGTTAGTCTAGAGGAGAATTCGAGCGGCCTGTTGCTCTGGTCTGTGGTGTTGTCGATCAACATCCGACGAATGCCGGAGCGATTCCCTAACAAACGGGCCATTGACTACGCACAATATTTCCTTCCTCTTTCTTGTCCTATCTTTCCCCCTTATTTACACACACTTACGTGCACTACTGTACGGCCATGTTGGGAGAGCAGTCGGGAGCTTAGAATTCGTTTCGGGGTCTTAGAATTGGGGCGGTGCCCCGCTGGTGGGAGATACCTGGTTGGAGATAACCCCTCCAACCGACGTGAAGTGTATGTCGGTGCCGAATCTCACCAACCAGCGGAGGAAGATCGCCGTCACGTCAAGTGATAAAAACACGCACTACATTTACAAGTCTAATGACAACAGCAGTTGACGCACACGGAAACACGTAATAATGAATAAATCAATCGACGTGCTTCCGGAATGAAATCATCGTATAAGAATATTTGTATAAGAATACTTCAATACCTTTAAAGTTCAAGTCATAAATGTAAATCGGCATTTCATGTAACAAACGAATCCGCAGGTGACAAAAACCCTACTCTGGATATTTTGCTCGAGCCCCACTGCAGTTAATACAAAATACGTTAGCTGGCAGTCCATTACGGCCACTCTAAGCTTACCAGAAAGCCACGAGCAAAAACTGCTCGGCCGAGAAATCCGAGGGTATGACGCTCAATAATTGTCACAAATGCAACTGCATCAGTAGCCGAACTTCATAACGACTCCATGAAGCCACGGATGTTGAGCAGCTCAGTGCTCGAGCACTAATGGCGTTGAGCCCCCTGGCCGTTAGGGATGAAATACTATGTTGTCTTGACACACTATAACTAAGTTAATGGAGAATTACTCCACGTTCAATATCAAGAAGGCTTGGAACGTTGTTACGCAAGTAAAAATGCAGCAAGTGAATAAATTGAAGTAGAGCTGACAAGTCTCTACTACGTGTAAAAAGCAATCTTGATTCGGAAAGAATGACACTTTTCAGATCCATAGTTTTGAAAATAAATCTGTGTGACATTTATTAATTTGTTATATTTTCAATACATATTCATTTCTTTTATAAGTACTAAATGAAGACATTATAAATGGAATATTATCTTGAAAGGTTCCACATGAAACTATCACGCGTAACCTTCCCTTTTCTAAAGAAGAAGAAAAAACCTGAGGCGTTCGAACGAATACAAGAGACCGAGCATATGAGAAGGGGCAGCTTTACAAGATACAAACATTAGTAGGCAATGGCGAAATTTTGGCGGAATAACATCCGTCATAAGAATTCAATCAAGACCCAATAACATTTCCTCTCTAACAAAAAATAGAAACTGAGGGGTTGTCGAGAAATTCACGTTAGTAAATTTCGAGATATCGATACAGAAGAACCCCGCTAATCCAACATTTCGGATAATCCGAACAAAATTCGGGATGAAATTCGGGAATAAAAACAAAATGATTAATTTTAGCGTAAATGAAGGAATTTATAATTACGATAGAATTGAACAATTACTTATTGAAACAATTTGTCGAAATGAAACGTTTATTGCACTGATAACTACTACTGGTGTATATCATATATTTATGTAGCAGTAATATTCACTTAGAAAAACTTGCAAAATCAAAACTTGCAAATTTTTTTGCCATACAAATCCTATTTGTATATGAGTAATAAGTCTATTTATATGTATGGTTAATTTTTTCGGATAATCCGAACATTTACGAATCCGAACAGACCACACCCTCAATTAGTTTGGTATACAGGAGTTCTACAGTACTTGTAATTCTATATACTTCTGTAGGGAATGAAAAATTGCTCTAAGTTACAAAAAATTCCGTGTTATTAAGAGTCGTGTGATCGCGGTTTGACAGTACTTCACGTTTCATTGTATAACTACAGGTTCACAGTACAACGCAAACATTCTTCATTAAATTCACGTAGTAACATAATTATATTAAATTATCTTGATAGAGACAATTTTAGCTAAGCGATATCTCATTGTCATTTCCAACGTTAGCAACAACGTTGTACCGCAACATCGTCGACAGTAAAGTTCTAGGGTGCCAGTTCCGACGGAGGCATATTTTCGACTCCAGCTACATTCATAGCTAAGTCGATTTCAACCATTGCTTGGAGGAGAATTGTAGTGACCGGCAGCTCTGATTGGTGGTTTTGTGTGGTGTCTTCGATTAATACCCGGAGAATGCTAGACCAGAACTCTAACGAAGGGCTATGGATCGCTCGCGATCTCTTCCTCTTCTCCCTCTTACACTCATTCTCTTTCACACTTTATCACGAATGTCGGGAGTCCACTCGGATGCCTAGAGCTTGCGGTTGAGGTGAGACCTAAATATATTTACTTCAAAAACTCTATACCTGCTACAGAGATTTCTAAATATCTATTAAATAGTTAATGTAAAACTCATTTATATAAGATTTAATTCTGAAATAATGTAAGTTCAAATTAAATTGTTAAAATTTACTTACCGATATGAATACGATTATTGTAAGTGAATTATTATATGGGATTGTTATTTGAATGTAATATATATTATGAAAGTAGATAGTTAATATCTTGAAACAGTTGTTTCTTTACTATTTGTTTAGTACAATGCAATTGTTCAAATGTTCAGAAATTTGGCGAGTTCTTTATAGTATTTACAAATAGAACATACGAATTGTTGTAGTGAGTCGCAATAGCATACTCGAAAAGCAATTATTCTTCCAAGCAGAGTATTGCGGATGATATCTGTACTTGGTACTAAATGCTTCAGAGCAATCATTCTATTTAAGAACATGAGAAGTGTTACATCAGTTAATAGGTCCATTACTTAAAGGGGTCCCCTGAATATCCTTAATAAAAAATTTAATGCGAAGTGACCATTTACTGGAGGGTACCAGAGCTCTGATATGGTAATTTCTGTAAGGCATTTTCCCCTAAGAACCTCTTTGTTTATACAAGTGGCTTTCAAAGTAAGTTGAAGTGAAAAATACATCCTCCCTCTAAGAGCTCTTCGATCTATCACCAGAGAGCAGTACTTTTGATGCATGTTTAGTTCCATTTTGTCTTCCGGTTATATATGTTAAGAGAAAACCATTTCGAGGAAAACTTGCCAAAAACCACTGGCCTGCTGATGTGTGAATATATGGATACAAGTATGTCACGACAAAAAAATGTCATCTGGGACATTGTGAAATCATTTCGTCTCACAAATATTTCGGGCTAGTTGCTGACACATTTATTGAGCCGGTAGATGTAAATGCAGAACAGTTAAAGCTATTGCAATGCTTTTATTTGCATTTAATCAATATTCGTATAAACATTCTAAGAAAAATATTTCGTCCTTACAAAAAGCAATCTCTACAAGTTGATATAAACTATACATAACCTAAGTACGTATTTCGTTTTCTGAAAGACCTCTTACGAAACTTATATAATGTTTTCTCTCGCTCAAGGGGAGTTTTCTCTCGCTCAAGTAGGGTTTACGACACATAAGCATGTAAAGTTAAAAGTGACATATCTTTAATAATCATAGGCTTTAAACAACTTGAGAATTGATTGAGCATTATTTAGAGACTTGACGTTGATATCATATAATAATAAGCCCGTCTATGAATTCACAGAAATTCCAAATACTCAATGTTTAATTTCTAATGCATTGTTGTATGTATTCCGACCCAGAAATTAGTCATTTACCAATTTATTAAGTGTTATTTATCGTATATTGAAATCTCTAGTAATATTCTTGTGGGAAGCAAAGCTTGTAAATGAGATATTTTAATAGCTAATTCAACCCTTCAATGAGGGAAAAACATTCCTTTGATGGTTTATTTGAGGAAATGTGGAAGTGTACCAGTTATATAAAATATTGTACCTCTGGTGAGTACATCGCATTATTTTACTTTTACGTGTTCATGTTTTTTCAATGAGCTCATCTGCATTAAACATTATATATTACCATTATGAATACGGTGAAAATCTAGTCGCGATTTTAAATAGTTGTTTGGAGAGAGTGATAAATGTGTAAATATTTTTAGGTCGACCATTGAGAGATTTTCTTTTGTTCGAAAGAATTTATACAAATGTCAGACTATTTTTGACAAATAAAGATAGGAGAGTAGGAATGTTAATTAAAATTTAATTCTTGAGAAGTGCATATTTGAGATTTTGCATTTAAATATAATAAATATGTTGTATTTATTAACATGCAAATGGATGGCAAAATAATAATTATAATTGCCTTTGATAGTTTTTCTCGCCTATTTTGACCCTAGCTAACAATAATTCAAACAATTATATCAAGGAAGATGTCCCAAAGATTGATTACTCAGGCACACAATAGAAAAAAAGTTGACATACCCAAAGGCTTGATTCGCTGAATCCGAAACCGAAGCCAGAATTGCATCACCACTTTCCATTTTGTATCTCGGAAAACAAAATCCAAATATTAGATTTTCGTGTCTTGCAGTATTATACTCTACCGAAGCCAAAATCTTTTAGACCCAAGACTTGACACGCGTTTCTCTAAATCGTTTGTATACACGTATTTGCAGTACTGACGTTCTAATATTTTAACCACCGGTTATCCAGAAATTATTTGATTTAGATGATTTAGACTCCTTAAATGATTTGATTGTGATTTCCATAGCTTTAGAATGCAAAACCGGTATGTGAAGTTCATTCAAGTTATGACTAATGGATGCTTACTGAAAAGTCTTGGTGGATCCAAATACAGTAATTTCTCCCTTTTACCAATTTGAAGATAGATGGACCTGCTTAATATACTTCACATTTAAAGACTTCAAATATTCACACATTTTACACCTAACGCTGTAATGATCTGTAATTTCTAACTATGTATACTTGTTTGTGAAATATTGTCTTTGGTCATCAGTCTATACCGACAAATTGTTTGAAATATTAAATAAACATACGCACGTTCTCCTCTAATATGTTTTTGTTACCGAAACCACTACCATACCATGAGCTTTACATTTTTTCCCATCTAGTCCTGCACCATCACTAATGACAAAAGTTGAAATTACACTTTGCGGCTTCATCTGAACCCTTCCGCTTAAGAGAATGATGCAGGTCTCATATTCATTAAAATTCGTGATTTTGCAAAAATTTTAAAAAATTAAAAAAGGTGCGGCGTCTTTCTACAACCACAATTGTGAAGATACAATTTTTTTCTTAACGAAATGTGTTCATAAAAGGCAAATCATTAAAAAAGGTCGTGTTGAATTTTTAGAAAATATATTTTTGTGTAATTTCGCAATAAATGTAATAGCTCATTCAAAACATATCGTTTTCGGCGTCTTCCGTAAGTACAATTGTGAATATACATTTTTTCTTAATGAGGTGTGTTTATCAAAAAATAGATCTTCAAATAAGAATGTTGAATTTTGAAATGTTGAATTTTTTGAAAACATGAGTCTTTTTTGTGAAAAATGATCGACAAAATTAAGTGCCAGCTGCGATTTTACTCCGCTTTTTGAACGATTTCACACAGTTGGATGCGTCGAAAGTTGGAATTTGTG
The DNA here is from genome assembly GCA_017312745.1 of Gryllus bimaculatus. NCBI lineage: Eukaryota > Metazoa > Arthropoda > Insecta > Orthoptera > Gryllidae > Gryllus > Gryllus bimaculatus. Next base: position 4,545,245 of record BOPP01000019.1, on the reverse strand, counting down.
TATTATTTAATATTGCTTCGTTCGTTTCTTACATTCGACCTTTTGTTATTCATTTACACATTAATCTTTTAGAAATTATTTAAAACGTATTTGAAATAAATGAAATAAAAGTTGCTAGCTTTCAGGGAATATCAACAATTCACGGAATGTAACAATGGAATGCGCGTCGCGCTCGCAAATTTTTGTGAATTACATCTCGTTGTGACATGATTTAGCTGTATGAAAATATGTATAATTGTCAAATTTATGCGGATATTTGCTTTAAAATATTTAGCTTTCGCTCCAAATGCTCTACTATTTATCAGGAGTAGATCCTAGAACATCATGTACTACAAAAGTTAAAATAATCCACGCAATCATGCACTTCAAATAGTTAATACACGTGCTTAAAACTCAGAATGTGCGTGAAATAAAAACGTAGTGAGCAACAAAACGCATATAATAAAAGTATATTTTCAAACTATAATAAATAAGTTATTAAGCCACGAAATCTCGCTGTCTCGCTTCAGCTCACTTCTACACAAAAAACCTGGAATGTATACTGTTAAATATGTCACATTAATAAAAATACGCAGTTAATGGAAAACTCCCAGAAATATGCAATTATGCAAAACAAAAGGAACTACTTTTGTTTTATTTTTGGTGGCAGGTAATGTTTTATAAATTTCCTTTCGATATGTGTAATCAACAAAATATACAATGACATGAAATTCCACGTTTTAGAAATGAGGAAATTGTGCTACAATACTACGAGTATATGTGAAAGTATGAGCCAGTACTGCCGTTTGCGATGAATTTGCAGCAGTTTATTTATAAATTACTCCTCAGTATGCCCGGTGAGGTATATTATACACAATGTAATATCATCTTATCCCTTAAAAAATTTACTGTCTATTGAATAAAAGAAAAGGTACATTAAGTATAACTTCTTCGAAAAATTAGAGAAAACTATGCCCTCGAAAGTTTTTTACTCACGAACCTTTACTAATTTATACGTCTTTGATTAAAAAGTGAAGCCGATACGTGCAAAATTGTTTTCACTTTCTTGAAGAACAGATTTTCCTTTCATGTAAAGTATTTTTTGGGGATCGACCTAATGAACATATTATCTTTACGTTTTATTCTCCTGCGCTTCATTTCAGGCGGTAATACATTAACTTAGTATTTCAAATCGTAGAATATAAGAAATTTAATTAGTTTATTAATATTAAAGTTATTTATCATGTGTATGATGTACTACGACTAACCGATAAAAAAGTTGCAATCTGAATACCGATGGAAATAAGCGTTTCTGCAAAGAATTGCTATTATTTGCCAAGCGAATGCACATATTTTTACAACGATGCTCTCTTTTGTATAATTTGCTGCGAATACTGTATCAGACAAATGTATTCCTGTTTTTTCATTTATCAAAGTAAGAAATGATTGTTCCCCTGACTATCGAAATGAGTGCAGATATGCATCACACGCGCTTTGTTTTTTAATTGGACGTTTTGAAATGTTAACGGAGATGTTAGTGGCGCAGAAAATGCAATACTTCAATATTACGTAGCTGTTTACAACAACGAGAGAAAGTATGTGCTATTGTAGCACCGCTTATTTTGATTCGCGAAAAACCAAATGCAAATACTAGATTTTGGTGTCTTGTAGTACAGTGGCGGCTCTGGGATTAGGCAACAGGGAGGGCACACAAAGTTAGAGGATCAAACAATGTTAGGCATTTGAAATATAGTTATATTTGGATTGTTTAAGTCACATAAGTAATATTTAAAATCGAATTATCTCCCCGGAAGGCAGGCTAAATACACGATCTTTAAATTAAATTGAGCCATCTGTTGTTACATTCTGTAAATCTATTACTAATTCTTCAAAATTAAATGAGTCTCGTAACAAAACTCTTTATAATGAAAACATACAAAGTCCATTCAATCTCTCTTCCGACATGGTATTTCTTAAAATTGTCTATAATCTTTTCAAAGTGAAAAAGCTCTCTCGGATTCTTTTATATACCACATCCAGCTCAGATATCAGTTTGCTAGCTCACGAACGGAGAGTACTGTGAAACGCGATCAACCTTTTGTAGGGGGAAACTTTCTTGATATTGTTGGAACATTTTACAATCAAAGAGAGACCCCAAGGTTAAATTCCCCCTAAAATTAAGCTGGTCAGTTACCCCTTTGAAATTTCCGTACAAAAGAACGATTGCCATTTCTAACAGATTGTAATTTTTTTTTATATCAGGCCGAGGTGGCCCAATTCTCTTCACGCACAGCCTTGTATCATAACGACATTGACTGTTTTCAGGCATTTTTCAGAATTGGAAACCATTCTCAATCTCAATGCACAATACGAACTGGACGCAAAGATCGGAATACAGCATTCACATAGTTTTGTCTACGGTTCGGAAAGATAATCCCGACCATGCCGATTGCACACTACTGCGATGAATTGTTGTAAAAAGGGAGATCAGTTAAACAGAATACCAGCCGAGAGCACTGTCCTGGACGAAAATCAAGCGAAAGGAATATTGTAAGTTTAAAATTCGATCAATAGATAGCGCCGGGCAACGACGTTGCTACCTCCCCTGTCAGGCTGCTGGGCGGCGGCCGTCATAAGACGCCATTTGCCGAACCCATGTTGCCATTTCAACAATCGTTGGCAGCGATTTCTAGGTCTGAATGTTCTGTAACAACACTGCGTTTAGGACACAAAGGCGAGTGTCCGTAGCCAATGAAAATCGTTCTACGGAACAAGAGCGGGAGTTTGAAAGCTAAAGAAGTGTTTGATTCGAAAACAACCCTACAGACACACAGAGGTTATTTTAGACAGCGCAAGGGGAGAAATACTGATCTCAGTACGGGGGCAGTGTCCCTAGCACCTCCCTGTCGCAGCCGCTACTGTTGTAGCATTATATTCTACAGAAGCCAGAAGTTGTCGGACTCAAGACTTGACGTATGTTTCTCTACGTAGGTCGACGCGCAGAATCCGAATACGAAACCAGAATTGCGCCACCATCATTCAATTGCTTTTTAAAGCGCGAGAAACCACCGTACATCGAGAAACACGTGTCAAGTCTTCGGATGGATCTGTCAACTACCCCTCGAAAACAAAGAAGTGGTGCTCAAGGTTGCTTTGTGAAAACATCCGCCGTTCGATGGATGTAAATCCGGTCAATTCCTCCCAAGAAAAATTTAATATTCCAAGCGGGGGATTTGCATTAAAATACGGAATTCTATTAGAAGATTTTTTGAAATAGTGACTCTATGAAATGCTTGATTATTTTTTTTAGTTTGTGAACATTGTAATTAATAATAATATTTATGTAAAAACTTATACCTTTTGTTATATCTTAATATTTAAAAATTAGTTATGACTACAACAGATGGGAGGAATATTACGGATAAAATAATTTCTCCACTTTCGATTTTTTCCCCTTCTTGCTCCTCTTAAATATCCCTGCTTAAAAATATTCCCACAGAAATGCTTACAGTATGCATGCTTCTTTCCTATGTCTTAACGGAAAATGCGGACAGTGAATCTGTACTTCCAACAGATGTCTAATTTTAAATGGTGTGTTCTAAAATTAACCTCAAGTACTGCCAATGTGATACATTACATACTCATGTTGTGCACGACAAATGAGTATGACTTTTAGAACACAGCCTATACTAGAGGTCTAAAAACTAATATTAATCACATTTCAAAGTAAATTTGAACGAATTAATAAATAATGAAAGAAAAATTACGTATAATGTAAAAAACTAAAAACTGAAACTCATTGTCAACGTTTGTGTTGTTTTTTTATTTCGTTTTAATCAGAAAACCAGTCCAAAACTGCACAAGTGTTGATGCTTTTGCGCCCGTTGGGCGATATGCCGTGAAATCAATTTTTAGGTTTATTCCAGCAAACAATCCCGGACTGCCTTACATACTCTCATTCTGCGCATGCGCGAGTGCAAACTAGTCAGAAACGAGTCCCTGATTGGGATCTGCTGGGACAGGTAGGTACAAAAATCAGTCTCTAGGTGCCACTGCTTTCGTTTCATCGGTAGTTGCAGAATTCTCCGCCAGATATAATTTTCGTATCGCATGTAGAAATCAAAGCGACCTGACCCAGGTTAGTTCCTGGTATTCCTGTGGTATTCACTTGGGCTTTACGTTTCTCCATTATTGCTCGCTTATTTTCTTGACCTTGCTATCAATTACTGATTTTGAACCTGGTAAACTGTAACTTGCGCTACTGTTTTTGATTATTCTTTTGGATTTCGGTTAATTGTATTTTTCTTAAAAATGAGAGATAACGCTACCAATACAGAACGGTAAATAACTACAGACATATTTAGTAAGTCACAGTACAAGGAACTTCTTTAAAATTACTTACCTTCCATTTCCCCCCCCCCCTCCAAAAAAGAAACAAATATCAATCTCCAATATTCCCAAGAAAATCCGAAAGAAAGCTAACTTTCCAAAATCCAAAAATCTAGATTGATTTAGTAAAAAAAAATGTATATGTGACGTATGGGGAGAAGATGATCTGCACATGTTTTCTTGAGTTCCAGAATCCCTTCCCATCGTATTAACTATAAATAAATAAATAAAAATTAATTTTAAAGAAGCGTGGGATTAGTAACACTTGAAAAAACGAACCCTGGAAAATCAATGAAACGTAAAATTAAGAAGGGTCAACTTCCAATATCCACGAGAACAATCCGAAAGAAACCAAAATCACCAAAAACCAAGAATCAATAAAATGTAAGACAAAGCAGGGTCAAAATATATAGAGCAGAATATAAAACAACTATGCAGAAACCTGATGGAGACGTAAATGGCGCGTCGTCGAAGTTTGGCGTTGGCGAGAACTCGGGGACTGAAGTACGCATGCGCGGATTTCTAGTTTGAGGGAGAGTGCACGAACTGATTCGGACTGGTTTCAAACTAATCAGCAACACTGCTGGAACGCCCAACTCCCAGTCACAATCCCTGACTCTTGCTGTTGGAACTCCCAATACTAGACTGCGCATGCGCGGACTAGTTCGGGACTGTTTCGGACTGCTGCTGGAACAAACCTTTTGTTTCGCGAGAGAAAGCCATTTTCTAGCCCAAAAGAGCGCAATTCCGCCCAATATGGCCACTCTGGTTGTGCTACAGAATGGCACAGTCTTTCCCATATCAATTTTCTATTTCTTTTGGTCTCAGCTAGCTATACGAACTTGCAACTTACTCTTGTTAGCTACCATCTATCGCCACCTAAAATTCATTTTAAAAAAATCTTAATTTTTCAGTTTCCTAATAGTATAACGGAAACATTATTTTAAGAATATTAAAGATCAGTAAAACCTCGTCCTAAATGGCAATTGTCTTTGAAAAAGTTGGAGCCATTTTTATGAAAATGGTGTTTATGTGCTTCTATAAATTTGAAATTTGAACCTCTTTTCACAGAAAACTAATTATTTTTCGAAAAAATTAATTTGAAGTCATTTCAAGTACTTTAACTCACAAATACAATAGTGTTTACAATGTGCAAATCAACGACGTGAGAGATATTAAAAAAATTACATTTGTGTAATTTTTGAAAAAACAAAAAAGTACACGGAAATTAACTTTACGTCATATTAAAAAGTGCAATTTCCTCAATTCGTTCGAAAATTTGAAGAAACAAATTGGAGCCGGTTTTGAGAAAATGGCGTTCAAGCATTTCTAACAAATTTTGAGAGAGTTTTCACAGAAAACAAGTTAAGAATTTAATATTTGTGTAAAATTTAATTCCATGTATGATATATATGTTTCGCCGTGTGGTTGTGGGACGTTAGTTTTCATACTATTCACACTTCTCATATCCCATCACCCATATATAATAATTTCTCTGCCATAATCATTTACTTTTGATTATCACGTTACCATCCTTAATGTACAAGATAAAAATAAATCACCTGCCCAGGAAAGGGAAGGACCTAAAAGCGTAAAATTACCCCCCTTGCATTCGCTCAGAAATACATACGGAACTCTCAAAATAATACGTAATAGTAATAGTAATCATAATTCTCAACAGATGTAAGTCTTGAGGACTGCTTGAAAACGTCCATTGCCAATGTTTTAACTTACAGAAAAGAAACAACTTTCCTGATTTCGTTGCTCTCTCGTTTGCCTAACCGCCTAGCTATTGTTGGCTCAGAAAAATATGAATTCACATAAATCACCCTTCTTGTCAAATGCATCACTTTGAAGAAAGTGACTGTTAAATGGTTCGAAATATAGTGAACACAAGCTACATTGACATTGTCGTAGGTGGAATATGTAAGTTGGACATTTGTGCCAAAAAAATATTTATTAGACAGACCGTATTAAAAGCTGTTTCGTTTAGGGCTTGCAAAGTGTGTTGATTCTCAAATGTTCAGGTAAAACTGTGAATACAACAAAAAAAACCCTACTGAACACATAAGCTACTGCTGACTTGTGATTTGTATGGTAGAATTTAAACAAAATTAATATCAGTAATATAGTGAAATATAATGTCTAAACTATAATGAATGACGTAAGTGGTAAAAGTGTTTTAGTTTGCTCATCGACTTGCGTCACTCGGCCTGTTGCCCTCGTGTCGCAACATTTTCTATTTATAAAATAAAATGTCACTTTTACCTCTCGTATCCTAAATAACTAGTACAAACGAAAGCAATGGAATTAGAACAATGGATAGAAATGATTGACCTGAAAGGGTCGATTGCCACGTTCTAAGAATGCAACCTGCATTGTTTGCAAACTGGGCGGAAATGGATAATTGCGTTGGTTTATAAACTGAAGCTTGTGTACAGGTAACGAAGTGTGTTTGTGGAAAACGTTTGAACTAACGAGAATATATTCCAGCAAGATAAGCATGTTATTTCAAATTAACAGTGTTTGAAGTTTACCAGAAGTAGGATTTTGCATTCATTATAATATTTACTCTATTACTAGATCGAATGAGTGTATGAAATGATTGAAAATCCTTGTTCAGTGGCGAAGTATCTTCCCTTTCACCCCTGAGGCTCCAGGTTCGATTCTCGTACAATTCCCGTAGAACCTCATGTGAAATTTCCTTGTTTCACAGGGGCTAGTCCAAACCCCTGTGAAGCGTCCTAAACCTTACCACTATTGTTATTCTTTCCTAATTCTGGCTGCTGGGAAGACGACGCAGGCCGAGTGGACGCTACCTATCGGCGATTCCCTGACTTGACAGCGACTGACGTGACTTCACTACCCAGCGGCCCCTAGAGGGTGCTGGGTGCTAATAAACTTGACGGTGCATTACACCACGGTGCGCTCAACGCTCTAGGAGACACGTTGCGTCTATATATGTCATACATTAAAAAAAAGGAATTATGAATATTTTACCACCTCGGAGGTTGTTTACTAATACATAATACTATATATTTACAGAGATGCGATAATAAACTTTTACTCGTCTAGATTGAGCCGTACGACGTCATATGTGAAACTATTTCAACGTTCGAATCATTATCATATTTCACTGAGGATATCAAATGTTTTATATCCTACATTATGGAAATTTAATAATGAAATCTCATTTATGAAACTTTATTGGAAACACAAGAATACAGGTTGTGTGCAAATATTTAATTTTAACATTTTATTACTTCATGAAAAATTATAAAACAAATTTCTTAATTTCGAGCTCAACTCTGAAACGATGTATGAAGAATTTAAAAACTGACTTTACGGTCCCCTTTAGGCAATTTGTGTAATGTTTCTTAATCCGGCAATGCATTGCAATGCGTCTCTGAGATCCTAATCAATTAATTAATGATTGTGGGGAATGCTGTGCGTTAGGAATCTGTTATTCCATAATAATTACCAATTATATCTTTAGTTACATTATTGCATTATAAGCAATGACATTTTTCTAAATTATTTTATGGAATAAACGTTTTGAGACATGCTGGACCAGTAGACTTGCTGCTAACATCCGTGTGACATAACGTGGACACAGTTCAAAGTGAGTATTTATCGAAGATTAGCCCTATAATTTGTTGCAATAACTTTATACATTCTGATTTATGTCTCTCCACATCGAACCAAATCAAGGCCTCCTATTATACATTACATTTATGTTGGTAGAAAGCAGATCACTTGGAAACAAGTGAAGAGGATAACTTTTCCAGCATCTATTATGATTGTGGTGAGTACACAATTTACATTTTCTTTTGTTTCAAGCTGTAGCTCATGCTACTTACATAATTTTTGTTGCGAGAGGCATCAGCAAGGAATTTTTATGACTGATTATATATATATATATATATATATATATATA
>BOPP01000019.1:4492277-4536924 GCA_017312745.1 Gryllus bimaculatus | reverse complement strand
ATATATATATATATATATATATATATATATAAATCACAAATGCTCCCGGGATAAAGTGAGAATGTTGTAATGTTTCATGTCGGTTTATGAATAACAGATCTGGATGACGACGTGACAAAGAGATGCCACTGCTCTTTGGACAATCGATTACGGAAGTCGAGCGGAAGTAGTTAATGCGATTTTGAGGAGACAGCAGACAGCTGCAAATTTTCAAGAGCGAAGGACATATTATCTGCAGTACAGAAGGTTCATGCTGTAGTTCAAGGCGATACGTTGGTGAATAATTTCATTGAACATCGGCTCTTGTTAGTATTTGTGCAACCGCAACCAAATATAATACTGATTGCTTGAGTAAATAGTTAAATTCTGATAAACATTCGTGAAATTTATGTGGATTTTCATGTGATTGTGAGTTTCACCTGTTGGTAAACACTGAACTGTTTGAAAGTGCGTTATATAATCCCGTAAAGGAAGAGCAATTTATCTAATCAGCCTAAAGCCGCGTGTGGTAATTGAACTATAAGAAAGTGATCCGAACTCGCATGTTATTTTGCTAATTTTGGTTAGAACTGCAAGCAACGAAGTGCTCATGGTGGCGTGTATGGAATAGCGATGGCCGAACTGTGAAAATACTATGTTTTGATAGTAAAGGACAAAAAAGTTTAATGAAATGCTACAAGTTACAGTTGGCCAGTGACACTATAGTGGAAATTAAAAGTATAGTACGGAAGAGTGGATATTATGAATGTAGGAACTACGGGTACCGGCCACACGATCGCCTGAACGACTTTGTATTATGATTATGAACGATTTGTCGAGGGAATTTTGTGGTCTGCACGTGTGAAAATTCCAACGACCATATGCAGCGAGTGGTGAATTCAGGTTCTGAGTTTAAAACTACGCTTCAAAAATACGCTGTGATGCGGAGCAAGCGAACTTCGGGTGCCGCCCGAAGGCACCCGAAATGTCTTGGAGGGAACGACCGAATGCCGCGGTGCGGAGCTGGAAGGCGACGACGGTGGGGGAAGCGGTGCCAAGGCCACAAAAAAAGCTGAGGGAAATCGCAACTCCGGAGGTGAGACTGTAATGTATAGAAAATATAGTTTATTTTTGTAAATAGGAGCTAACAAATGAATAGTACAGTATCTGTACTACTCCATTCTGCTAAATTTGATATGGTGTAAATATTCATGGTTGTTAAGACATTTTCATTTGGGTTTACATTGTGTATTGCTAAAGTGGGCCAAAGTGGCCCTAAGGTGGCCATGGTATGTAGTTTCATACAGACCGCGGCCCAATTGAAATATAGTACCAGAGTTTCTGAATGTAGTCACTTTTGTAACGCTTTTTCGTTAGTAGAGGGTCCGTAGTATGTACGAATCAAGTATAACGTCTTTGCATTTTGTAGTTTGTATTCTGGAGGAAGAACAAGGATGTGGTAATTTTTTCTTAAAGCATGATGACGTACCGGTAAGATTTTTACCGCACAAATGGTCATTGTTGTATTTTAAGTTAAGTATTTAATTCCTGAAAACTTTACTATAATAACTAATTCAAACTGTTATATTTTAAAACCCGTTATTAGCTTCAGTGGCTTTGAATATGTTTTATTTTCTACGTACGAAATTTCATACCATGGCCAATAAAAGAAACTTTTGTCTCTTAAGCAGTGAAAACATCGCAACAATGCTGAAGCGATAATTAAAATATTATGAGATTTAGAAGAAGGTGAGGTGCTGGATAAAAGTATAGATGGGTCAAAGAAATTTCGATGATGGTTCTTCTCGACAGATGCTCATTGAAGCTATGATACTCGTAACTCCCTGGAAGTTTTCCTTATTAGTGAAGACCGGGTTCTTGTGTTACTGCATATTTTCTTTGCTAACTTGAAATTGGATGAAACCTTGGGTAAAATTTGAATCATGAAACGGACGTTATTTTAGTACTCGTTTTATTTTGAATGAAATTGCACCTTTAGGAGGTTTACACGTTTTTAGTAATACTACATGAAAATTGCACATATTGGAGTTTTACTGGACGAATTTGCAAGATTCATAGTTTTATTGCATAAAATGTCATTCTTTTATTATGAACCTTTTTTTAATTTACTTTTTTTAAACATTTCCTTTAAGAGAAAAAGTATGACTTAACATGCAGTGCATTTGGGTGGCCAGGAAAAACCTGAGTGCCGTTCAATATGAATCAATTCTGCATTTAGTTTCCATACGAAATGAGCATCTATACCTTTCAGGATACCTATTGTATAATTGACATTTTCGAGGAATTGCAGTTCGGAATGGGGATACTCGGTGTTCGCACGAACTCGGCCCGCAGCCTTTCGTTGCGGTAGCTCAACCAACCATTCGGGGTAAATCTACCCAATCAGATAATAAATCCGTTTTGTTGGCAGTAGGATTTTATAACGTGGTGAGCCCGTTTTCATTGTGAGATATGTCGCATTTAGCTTCTTTATTAGTCACTAGTTCGTAGGTTGTCCTAACTTAAATACAACCATAAATATAAATAATGTATTTTTTGTATTTAATATTATTAGATTAAATACTGTACTTTTATGCTTTCGAGTAAAGACTTCTGAGTTTCCACAATTGTATTACTTTGGAACAGTGAAGTGTAGTATCATGAGAAAATGTGGGCAGGCAATTTTGATGTCTCATCTGTCGGAGGGGAGCTCTTGCATTGGGCAATGAGACGTTCTGCTGGCACATCTGGTAGACTGGAAGTGTGGAGCACGGTGACAAGCGATGAGGCATGCCGCAGAGAATCCCCTATCGATGTGGATCACGACGAGGAGCAATGAGATGCGCTTCTGAAACTTACCTGATGATTGATTCCTGGATGTCCGGGAGACTTCCGTGTCCTACATATAGATAAATGACTATAGGTTTTCTACGACTCTTCTGGACTGTAAGGTATAAGTTTCAAGGTCGCCATCAAGGTAAAATATGGATCAAAGTAAATAGTTTACTAGAGTTCACGGGAACTGTGTCCAGAGTGATTAGCGCGAGATTTAAAAGGAAGGGTTATACAAATGCTCCAGGAATTTGGTACGTCTCGGGAACCTACGAGTAATTCATGACAGTGTTTTGGAGACGTCAGTTGACAGTTATTGCCCGGAAAGCGATATTATTCATATTATAGCGATATCATTCATATTATAGCAATATCATTCATATTTTCATTTCCTCTTCAAAATCAAAGAAATGATCCATCAAAATGAAATACATAAGTCATATTTGAAAGTTTACATTGATATTCAAATTCAACATATAAAGTCGAAATCATTTTGATTTCGTAATCGCGTTTTATCTAAGAGTTCAGTAGTCAGAAGTTGCACGTGCTCGTAGGAGCGCCGGGATTCCCAGGCGGGCAAGTAGCTCGTGCGGGCGCAGTTCGGCATACCTTTTTTACGGCATTTATACCTGAGAAAGGTCGCAGTACTCGTATGACGAACGAAACATTGACAACTGTGCCTGGGACAGCTAAAACTCTATTACCCCCGTCCACGGTAGTCTAACTACGTAGCTTACGTTATTTACCTGATATCGAACGCGCCGCCAAATGATAAAGTGTGATTACAACTCACCTATAACGATTGAAAACGGCTCCGAGCAATAAAAAAAACGCTTGAGCAACTCACCTGACGATGTCGAGCACAGCGTCGAGCGAGGAGACACGCTGCGGCGGCGGTCCGGTGTCCACGTGCGTTTTGATGCTGGGGTCGCCCGGGTGGACGAGCAGCACGGCGATGATGCCCACGATAGCCGCCAGGATGGTGGTGGTCATGTAGTAGGCGAGCGCGCGGAAGCCCATGCGGCCCGAGCAGCGCGCGTCCAGCTGCGCCATACCTGCGCCGCACACGCCGCTACCAGCCTCGCGCGCGCCCCGCGCCGCCGCGCGACACCTCAGAGCCGGCTCACAGAGCTCAGTGGCAAGGCCCTGGCCTCTGCAAGCATTGCTCACCGGGACCACGTGCCCTAAGGGTTCCGTGGTATAACAGCGTATCGGGCTGGCTGTTGTATCAAACTTTGCGGGCTCAAATTCGATCGAAGTCGGGGGTTTTTAACGGGGAAAAATCCTTCGCACACTTCGGAGGGGAAGTAACTACGCCTGTCCCATGTAGTAGATTTACAGCTGCATGTAAAAAAATTATCAAGCATAAAAGACGCGTCTTAGCTAAATACAAATCGCCTGTTTAGTCTCCAGAGATGACACCTTCTTTCTCCGCTAGACGGTGAAGGAGCGCAAAGTTTACGTGGCCAGTCGAAAGAGCGTGCCTGATGACCCCAGTCTCGCCACGTAAAATAAAGCGTTAACTAACAAACTAAGGATAGAAGTTCCGAAGGTGGTGGGTTTTCGACACAGCTGTATTACTGGTCTGAATTCAACCTAGCTATGTGGCTTATGTCGAAAATTCTACATCAGGATTCGTACCTTGGAAGTTCCCGGTCAGAGACGCTGTAAAAGCTACAGCAATGCTGTCACGGAGGCAATGAAGCCGTTTTTTGCCACATCATTGCATGTTGAGTCCTTAGCCAAAAAATAGATAAACGTCTTATTTATCCTTTTTATACATTTGTTTTAAGGTTGTAACCAGGCGCTTTCCTGAACAGCAATCATGTTACACAAGGATCTACAGTCAGAAATTGGAGCTTCATTTATAATTTGGATCGTCTTTTATAAGTTAAACCTCTTGAAATATTCAAATCAAAGAAACTGAAAAATAGTTTCCAAAGGGAATTCATATTCAAACTGTACTGCGTTAGGAAAGTCAGTTTCTGCTTCATTCAGCATTTCGCCCCCGAGGAGAAAATTGCCAGTTCACTGACTGGTTACAACTTGCAATGTTCCATGGGTCGTAGAAAATATAAGGTATCTTGGAAGTAGCCTGCTTTATATTTTGAAACATTTTACTGTCACAAAAATTATAGGGTGAACCTGGGATATTGATATTGCAAAAAATATGCCAATGTCATTTTTAATGGAAGGATGTTTTTGAAAATAGGTTATCATTCAGAAATAATGTATTTATTTTTCTGCGTTAAAATATTTCAAAAATATTTATTCTACCATGACGTATACAACTTCAATGTTTTTGACTAATATGATACGCGTAATAGGGCTAACGGGTAACGGGGCTATTTTGAAACACTAAAGATTAACACGCAGTCAACAAGAAACTAATTTGTACAATATTTTGTTGTTTTAACAATGTAGGTCTTCACGGGAATCCATAAAGCTATTGCTCGGAATTGTAATATTTACATTGAGGACAATAATAGGTGTTTACGGAACAAGAAAGCATGAACATATCTTGAAACAATATTTAATTATTTCAATTCATCTCATAATACTGAAAATGATATAAAAACCAGTATGCTAAAAGGAAGGACTGAGGCTCGCGTGTTGTATACTGTCAAACAGATGTGACGAAATCACTTCCAAACCCTTAAAACATTAATGTTTTTTACATACGTTAACTTCCTTAATATTACATTCTAATGTAAGAACAATATGTTTTGATAATTTACCACATTAAAATCAAACTAAACAATTTTTTAACCTTTATTTTAAATCCTCCTTTTTGAACTTTCAGACTGATCGGAAACCAAGTATTATAACTTAGACATAGCAAAAGATTTTAAAAAATGAAAACAAAAATACTGTTGAGAAACCCTAAAAGGTAGGCTAAACCCTAAAGCACGCTGTTCCAAGTAAGCTGAGGGCGTTCGTGAGCCCCTGCAGGTACTGTCACAGACCGGTGGGCACAGACTACAGATGGGCTTCGCAACTTTTCTTCAATTAATGTTATCAAAATATTATATTATATTAATTTTTGACATCTTTTTCTTGACAAAGCAATGGCTGGGGTCAGTCCTCGAGCTGTTGCAATGCACTGAACGATCTTCTCCTGAAGTTGAGTTTTTTCTTGTTTTTTTATTCTTTTAATTGCAGCGAAAAGCTGCTCACAACAATATGTTGACCCAAACATACATATAATCTTCTCTGCATTTTATGAAGTTTGGAGAAGACATTCACTAATAAATTCTCTAACCATCGTGACAAATTGAGGGCATTAAAATATCTGTCTTTTAGACGTACGGAGTTCTGTAAATCTACTTTCTCCAACTGCATTGGCGATATACAGTATCCGGTGAAGCAGAAGAAGGGATTGTGACTTCCTTAGTCAGCCATTGCACTACTCGTATTGCTTCTACAAAAAGCAAAGTGCAAGTGATGAGAGTGTTTCCCCTCCGCCGCCTCCTCCTGGGCTTGCCGGGACATCACGCAGGCGCGCCCGGAAACCCCGCGAGCGCCCGTGCCCGCGAGAGGGAACATCTTGCCCTTGGAACAGCTTGCCCTTGCAGCCCCCTCCTTGCTTCCGAATAAAAATCATAGAGATATCGAGCTGTATCAATTCAGTTGGGGTTAATTTAATACACTCCTTTGATTTGGTTGTGGAAGATTTTAAATTATATTTTACTTTGAACACGTCATTGGCACCAAAGGCACTTATTCAATATTTTTCATGTTTTTGCTACAACGCGTTATAGAAGATAAGGTAAAAAGTTTGCTTTTCTGTTTCATAATAGGCCCTAGTTCCTCTGTTGTGAAAAGATCAAACTAAATACTCGTATTTAGTTATTTGTGGTAGTGACGTGACATCTAATTTTAATTGAGATTCAACAGCCATGTTATATTCTAAATATCCGAAAAAGTTGGTTCGGTTGTGTATTCAGTCATTTAATTTAAACATCACTCTTATTGGATTCTGTTGTATTCGTACAGGAATGCTGGAAATCAAATTAAGTTCGCATGCCATTCCAATTACAAATCCTGCTAGCTAACATCTGATGACAAAATTGTGTTGAAATGGAATTTAGGTTGAATGACAATTCGCTTCAATTTACTTGCCAAGACTGAAAACAATCATCCATTGTCAGCCTTAACTATTTAATCATTAATTCATTGTTTACATGTAGTTGGTATAGGTCTCTGATGTAGTTGTTTTTGTTTATTTTTCGTGACCGACTCGAAATGCCTTGGCCACGTCTGTAATATAGTGGCTTAATTAAATTATTTTGATCCTTTTTTATGAATTCTGATGGGTAGTTGTGAAGTTTAATTTGCATGGTGAAGTTTTAATTGCACGCGGGCAATTCACATAGTGTTAATCAACGATTTTTCATGAAATTAAAAGTACATTCATTTAACTAAATTAAAAAAATTAATGTAGTGCAATGATATTTGACCTCAAAAGAGAGGTGCTACTTTTTTGAAAACCCTTTTGTAAGGTTTTGTTCAGCAGCATTTTTTCTGCTGCACGTCACTATTTTGGAAGCTAATTTTGATTGGTCGATTACCAAATAATGACGAACGAATAGTTTAATAAATATACAAGAAGCCGATGATTTTATTGTTTAACTTCCTCCTTTGCTTCACTGATAGAATTTGAAAATGAAGCTATTACACACATTGGTTATCCTGTATTTTCCGCAAAGCAAGTAATTATGTTGTCGTCGTTCTTTTTTAGTATTTCTACTATCCTAAACTATGAATGAATCAACGGGTTGTGGTCATTTGAGAACCATGCGATCACCAACAATCCAATTAACCGTGCGATCTTTTGTCAGCATGGACACGTCATAAATCGTATAAAGTGAACTAAAATCAATGTAGACGGCACTAAAATTACAAAGCATTCAAGTCTTTATCAACAACTGATTAAAACTTACATTTCTATAAGAATGTTAGTACATTGATTAGGTACTTTGTCTCTGAATCGAAGTATGCTATTTTTATTGAGTCGAATTAGTACATAATTTCTTGACCCCAATAAGTAATAAATCAGCCAGTGTTGATTCCTTATTTACGGGATGCAGGGTAGTTAGCCGCCAGGAGCCGTCGAGGTGGCGATCACTCACCCGAGACGAGGGAGGAGACGATGAGCGGGATGATGAACATCTTGAGCATGCGCATGAGGATCTCTCCGGGGAAGGAGACGAGCAGGATGGAGGCGTCGCTGAGGTGCAGCAGGCGGCCCACGAAGCCCAGCACGCAGCCCAACAGCACCGACCCCACCGTCAGCGCCAGGAGCAGGTTGGCGCGCAGCCATTTCCGCACCTGCGCAGCGAGGATGCCCTCGGATGAGCAGGGCGCGAGCGCTGCCTCACACACACACATTAGAAAAAAAGCACAAGTACATGTACAATCACGCATTCACAAGTACCCACACAAGCGCACATCCAGGTGCACTCACATAAGTTTTCACACAAGTATACACGCGAGTACACACGCGAGGAAACACGCGATTAGACATACAAGATGGCACACAATCTTCCATAGAAGAAGTCAAACAAGAATGTACACAAGCATACACGCATACATGAACGTGCAAAGACACGCACACGAGCCGACAACGAGTAGCCTAGATGAGAGGGTGAAATTATTTCGAAATAAGGGCGCTCATATTATGAGACGAAATGAGTTCTACAGATGTGTGAATTGTAAAACAATGGTTAGGATGTTACAAAGACAGATCACTAGGAATGGAAATCATTGAAGGCGTAGCTGTCCCGAAAACCACTAACGACCATATAGTAATTCTATCGAGACTTACAGTAATAGAAGCATTTCACCCTCTTTATCGCTTCATTTCAGCATCAAGGACTGAAAGACATTCGGTATGAATTAATGAAGGTCGTCCTGTCTAATGTTTTTATAGTGTATGATATATTTGTAAGTACTTTACTTTGGTCAAAATTACAATAGACACCAAGTTCTGCTTGGAATAATTCCCTTTTTTGGTGGAAAAGAATATCTTCAAAATTATGAAATTGTCAAAAGCAGAATTAATCATGAGGATGATGGCTGCGGTGTAATGGAGATGATTTGATTGATTGATTGACTAGTGATTCCTGGCGCGTCAACCTCTAAGTTAGTTCCGTAACGCAAATGACTATTTTTCAAATATTGCCAATTTCGCGAGTTTTAAAATTTATTTTTGTTTATTCACAATAAAATTTTACTCATATTTCAACTATTTATAGTTAAAATGACGAAAAGGGATTCTGTAACTCAAGAAAACGCGCGCAGATATTATTTTCCCCCTACGTCAAATATAGTTTTAACTGTGTTTTTGACTGAATAAACCTAAATCTAAAATGTAGTGTCTGATTTCATTAAGGAGGGAATGATGATCTTCCTTCACTGGCTGGCGAGATCCGGCGCCTACCTATGTCACCTTGCAGAAATTTCTCCAATCAGGTATCTTCCGTCAGCGGGGCACTGTCACAGGTGGGACAAGCTTTAGTCTCCCAACTGGTTTCTCAACAAGTGTGATAGTTTAATGCATGTGAGTGTAATCGTGTGTTAAAGGAGAAAATAAAACAAGAGAAGATTTCGAGCAGTCCATGGTACGTTTGTTAGGGAACTGCTCCGGCGTTCGTCTGGTAGTAATTGGAGATACTGTGAAAACTACCGATTCAAAAGAAGCGGCCACTAGAATTCTCCTCCAGACAGGAGCTGAATTTGACGTAACAATCTAGCTAGAATCGATAATCCTGTTACTGTTAGGACTCGAAACTTAGAGCCTATGGACAGAGACTACGTAATGGAGATAGAAGGTGAGTATAATTGTTTACTTATTTCAATAATAAAATCGTAAATATGTGCACGTGTGCTGAAGTAGACCCTTTTCTTTACGCTGTAACCTGTTGACAGGCATCAATAGGCTTAGTCTCTCTTGAGTTCAATAACACAGTTATATTGAAGGATTCATCTTCATCATCATCAGCACCTATTGACGATGAACTCGAGTTTTCACCTCCAGCAACGAAAAAACACGATAAAGTCCTAGTACTAAAACAAAACCTCTTGATCAGACATTCACGTGTACTTCAGATCGAGACCAGCTTTCTATTTGATAACCAATTACTTAATTTGTAGCCTTGATCATGATGTTTCAAAAATTTCTGTATCTGTGATTACCGTTTATCCAGGGAAGGTGATCAATAGATGTAAAATGGCAAACAAAAACGATGAGTCACTCTTTGAAAATCCTCCTCATTTGGTCTTGCATTGGGATAGTTAACTTTTGCCCTCAGTTGCCCATGGAGGTGTTTGGAAGATATAGTTTAGTTCTGGTCAATGGGATGAAGTTTGGAAGATATAGTTTAGTTCTAGTGACTGGCAAATATTTTTAGCATTTGCTTGGCCTACCAGTTGACCTGAAAGGCACTGGTGAGCAGATGGTTCAAGTTGTTATTCGAAAAGTAAACAGATTTGGACAACGTAACAAAATCATCGATATATCTTTTGATACTAATAGAGGATTAATTCAAAAGCCATATACGAAAATTGAAAGGGAATTCGGACACGTTGTGGTTGGCTTGGAGTCATCACACCCATGATCTATTACTGAAAGGTATGCTAGAGGAGTGTTGTGGCATACTACCAACTGACATCTAGATTTTTTGGAAGTTTCAAAGTCTACGTGCTTCACTTTACGGAGATTTACGACAATGCTGAATGAAGAAAATTAAGGCTGTCAAGAAGAACGAGTGAAAATAATTAACTGCATCCAAAATGCTCTAAAAGATGCATGTCATCCAAGAGAAAATTACAAGGTGTTATTACAACTCTCACTCCTGTATCCAGGTGGTTCATCTAAAAAGAAATTCACTTTCAGAATCGCAGGGTCTCTACACAAAGCAAGCTAGACAGCAAAGGCAATATATGCCCCTAACATTGCCCTCTTCATTTAACAGTTGTATATTCCTCAACGATGAACGAATTGAAAGTAATGAAATGGGGTTGGCTATTTTCTTAGGCTGTTATATTTGCTTTTGGCACGAGACAGTTGTAAGTCAATGGGCTCCAAAGAATGATTTGGATATGTTACTGTTTCTGAGCACTAACCCATGTGTAGAAGAGTTCTCTCACAGTTGCTAAGAGACACCTTTGGTATCTGTCAGGAACAAACGGCGAACGTTTTGCTCAGGCAGTTTAGGAAAATGTGACTAAAAATTTAAAAACCAAACCGGCAAAGAAAATGAAAGTATTAGAAGATAAGAACTTAATTTGTGAAGGAAAATAATGATCCATTTCGTTACTAATAAAACAAAGACGTTCTTTGAATTGTTTGGTTTCCACGACTCCAGAATACTTCAATGATTATTTAAAAAGCCATGTGAACGCTCTTAAGATAGTCAGTGGTACCGGAGAATTGCTTTGATAAAAATAACGCAATGGACAGAAAGGAACACCAGAAACTTCAAAAATTCTTGTTGAGGGTAGTCAAGCATCACAGAAAGGTCGTCACCAAGCGCACAAAAGAAGGAATTGATTTGTTTAAAGTTAATTAATGCTATACATGTTTTGCCTATCGTGTTTCTTATTAACCTTGGTGTCTAATTTTAATACTATTTTAAGTTTGTGACTTTAATCTTACGTAATAAAAGTAATTAACATAAAATTCGTACATTTTGCCTACTTTTACAAAACTGATAAAAGTGTGCAATCTCCAAGCATTATCCTATCTTCCAGAAATCCGGTATATTACATCGGAACATAAGCAAAGTCTCGAGACAGAAGAAAAGTTGTAAGTCGTGAGACTCGGAAAAAAAGCAAAGTCTGCAAAAGTTTTACATTTTATTTTTTGCCTTATAAAATGAAACACCCTAGGCATTATGTCCAAAACAATTACACAGATTCTCTTATTTCAAAATGTGTTTCATAATACGTATGCGCATATGAAAGTATCCATAAAAAGGGAATACTGATAAGCCATGGGGGGCGTGATAAAATTAATTAAAAAGGATAAATTAAAACCTCCGCTTGAAAACGTATTTTGCTTAACTTCGCTCGAACAGTTATTACATGAAAATGTGGAGAGAGCGAACCTTCGCTTCAAGAAATGCATTGGGTATTACGACAAAGAGGTAGCTAATGGTAGTTGGTCATTGAAGAGAAAGGAAGAAGGCCGCCAAAAACAGAGAATTGAAAATATAATAAGAATGGGTATGATCTGAAGGGCCGAAGAAGATGATGAAGAAGAGGATATGATAAAGATTGTAAGCAACGTATAATTTAATTTTAAATTATTTATCGACAAAAACTATAAAACTGTTTGAAATGACTAATCTGCGTCTTATCTGCGCACGTTTTTTTAAGCTCCAGAATCCATCCCTCTGTTTTACTAGACTTACTAGACATTACTAATTTAGTTATGAATGAAGGTACGAATGAGTGTTATCAATAACACTTGAAAAGGAAAAATATTTGCTTCCATGAAATAAAAATCGTATTTGCATTGGAAATCCACTTATAGATTTATTTTTATTGTATTTCTGGTGAAATAACAAACCTACATTGATACTCCTTCCGCAAATAGCAAATAGAGAGCTCAACCAAACGCATACAGATTTTGAAGCTATATTTATGTCCGAAAGCAAAATAGGGCTTCTCAGCATTTGCTTAAAGATTCAGAGAAACTGAGCGAGCAACCTAGTAAATGAAGATGGTACTTGCAGGGAGATGTTGGCGCAATTATAGAAGTCTGGAAGGGCAAATGACATAACTGAAGATGAAGGAAAGACCGCCCTGATTGTGTGTGTGCTTCTGAAAGCGTTTAATGTCTTTTTCCTCGTTCATGTTACAGCAAGAGGAGTGTATCAGATCAGGGAACCAAACAGATGGTTGTGACAGCAGGAAACGAGACTGATGAAAGAATTGGAAACCGAGCAACAGGATGTGACGAAAGAAAAGGGAGACGAAGGCGGGGCGGCGATGTGAAAATAGGAACCACCGAGGACGCGGGGTTTGCAGAGGAGGGTGCGCGCTCGTGGGTGGGGAAGAGGGGCTGGGGCTGGGAGTGGGAACAAGGACGCGGACTAGTGCACTCGGCGGCGGAGAGGCCCGGGGGGCCTTGATTGATGGCCCGCTACGTTCTCGCCCCGCGCCCCGCGTCCACTCTCCCACTCCCACTCCCAACGCATTGCACCGGGAGCGAGGTTTGTGCAAAAATAAATACTACATAAATACAATGAGTAAAAAGAAAAAAAACAATGAAATTAAGTATTCAATGAAACAGTGGTTGAAAGAACGGGGGGAGAGAAACATTATAATTGACGCCAAAAAGCGATTCTACGAGGTATTAAAGTATTCTACAAGGCTATATATATATATATATATATATATATATATATATATATATATATATATATATATATATATCGAAGATTTTTGTAAAGGATCTGATGAAGAAAACCTGAGTACATTTTGAACAAACAAGTAGAAAGCCGAGGATAACTGACTCACCCGGTCCCAAAGACGGCCAACACACGGCGCGTTAGAAGGAGTTTTGTGCAAAATAAATACGTAAATTTAATAATTAAAAAGAAAAAACAATTGAAATATTTAAGGAAACATATAGGAAATCGTAGGAAGAGAAACATAACAAAGATGCCAATTAATAATTCTGCTTGGTAGAGAAGAGGCACCGGTAGAGATCAGTGCCTCAATAACGGCCACTTCAAGCACAAAATTTGAAAATTAAGAGTTAAAGACTTCCCACTTGCTTCAACATTGCAGAACATGGAGCTTTTGCGTTCTAGTGGTGAAGTATAGAATGAATGCAAATTATTTTTTTCTTTTGTGTATAACGAATAAGGAGAAAACACCTTATATTGGCATTTCACATACAAGTAGGTACTTTGTAGTTCTGATGAATGGGACCGGTTGAATATACGGACATGGTCAGACGACAAGAAATCTGAAGATAACTGTAGATAGGCTAAAAACTAACTAACTGTAGATAGGTAAAAAACTATGTGAAATGTATCAGAAATATATCTATTGCGAGTTGCTTAGAATGAATTTCAGAGATGGTTCATTGAACCCCTGACCGTACATGACTAAAACACCTGTGACTCCGGTTCCAATTGCGATAGCTGCTAAATGCCATGAATTTACCTTATTGACGAAGCATTGGGTCACCAATTTAGGAAACATTGAAATTCATTAGTGGCTCAATTTGATTTTGAATGTCAACATATATACTTAAGCAACTGGACGGAATACCATCACGTATTCGTTATCGCATTTGACAAGCCTATTTTCTTGCACAGCAATTGTAATTGTAAAAACAGAATTCTCTTTATGAAACTTGATTATATCTTCTGAAAATTAGAGACAGTTACTATATAGTAAACTAAAGATTTCATGTTTTTAAATTTATTCATTTTATTGAAATTAATTCTGAATTTCGGCAACATTTTACTCAAAATCTGTGCACACTCAAAATGACGTAATCCAATACTTTGTTCTCGCATTACATTTATTATACTTATATATTTATCTATATACTTTATCTACTTCATGTAATATCTATAACTATTTATCCAATATAATTATTCGGGATTACTTAACTATATCTGCCTATCTGTTACGAAAAATGGGGAAGATGATTAATCTTACTTTACGATACACAAATCCAAGAAACGAATGAAAAACACGACAAACACAATTTAGAAAAGTGCCGAGTTCTAAATAAGTGGTAATAAATTATGGACCGTTCTGCCCATAAAATATTTTTTTACATGAACGTTTCATTCCGTTAGATTTTCGTAAGGTAGTTCCTCTATTTAAGTCGCTATAGGGACATTGTTCTGAAGTTTTAAGCACACGAACGCGGCCCTTGCGTTGCTGGAGTCCGACAAAACGCCTACATCCAGGAAGTCGCACGGGACGCTGCGTCGCTAGGTGAGATCACCGAGAGCGTGGTGTGTGAGAGCGCAACGAGACGGCGTCACGGATGAGTAGACCAATCTCGTCCCGGCCCCATTACGCATTCAGGGCAGCGGGGAGCCCGGCCCGCGAGGCAGGCGAGGCGAGGCTCTGGATTGGCAGCGGAACTGCTCATTTTGACCCCACTGTTGGCGCGCACGGAGATGGCTTGTGGCGGACGCAACGCGATCCCGAGTGGGCTTCCCTGATCCCGGCTGAGATTCAAAAGCACAACTATAAATCTGAATTTACTGCGGTTTTTGCTTTCGCCCGTTCCAGAGATAGAATTTGTTTAAGTTTTAAGTCACACAATTGTTGTGGATTGCTGAATAAAAACAGAGGCGTATAGAGGCGCACCCAGCATTGATTGTTCTGAGAGAGGGGGGGCGGAAGGTATAGTGTCCAGCTGACTAGATGTTTTCTTATATAAAATGTTTCATTTATGATGAACATTAACTGTATTTTTACTTGTAGGAAATATTTATAACATTAACAAATTATATATGGAATTACTTTCTCAGAAGAGAAAATAAGTAAAAATATTATTTTTGAGTAAGAATTATTGGCGTTTGAAGGAGAGGGGACGATCCAGGACTTCCCCTTTTCGCCACTAAATAAGTATGTACTTTTAGCGCAAATTTTTGAATATTTCTCGTTTCTGAAACTTAAAATCATAGGAAATGAAATGTAATAATTGCATTTTTATCAAAAGTGATCGTCCTTTATACGTTATTGACGTGAACATTTAGTATGTTTAATGCCAATTGTGTTTAATTTTGAGTAACAAGAACGGGCTAAGATATTGCCAAGCACTAGTTCGCGCGCACTAATGTTCGCAAAACATTCTTAACGTACATTCCTTTGTTAGGTAAATCTGCAAGCGCATGCAAATTGATTCAAAATCATGCTATTGAATTATTTAAATATCACGATGAAATCTAAGAAGACTCATCATTTAGGAGACCATTCACTCATTCCAAGTAAAATATATAGTATTGAATTACATTTATGGAATTGAAGTTACTTAAGATGATTTACATTGTGAAAGCATATTAGTTTTCAAAGGCACGTGTATGGGTTCGGCTATGAATCAATGCCTACAATTTAAAATTTTTGCTCTTTTAGCGGGTAAAGAAAACCTGTGTTCATGTATTCTACATGAACACAATGTTAATTCCCTATTTTACTCTCAAGAAAGTCAAATACGTTTTTATGGGTAACGGTACTGTAGCTGTAGTACCGTTCGAATCTATACAAGAACAGAGCTGGAGCTCAAGAGCAATAGCGCATGCGCTGTGGCCATCGTTACGGGCTGGTGGATGAGTAGGGAGGATCTCCTCCGGAATCCGCCGCAGCTGCTCTTTCGCGCGGCGTCCTGCGTCCTCTGGGTGAGGACGTGCTGCCTGGCGCTCTGCAGAGCCATCGCCGTCCTCCGTCGTCCCCAGAGGCCCGAGCCCTCGCACGCACTGTCACACTCAAACTGGCACACGCCACTCGGCCACTGGCCATCGCGCCGGACCCCTCGCCTCGCCTCGCCTCACTTCGCCTCGCTCCCGACTCGATGGGTCGAACGCGCTTCGCAACCAATCGCACGATGGCCACGAGGTGGACCCGCAGGGCTGCCAATGGCTAATTAGATAATTTCAAATGGCGGGTGAAACGAACAGTTACGATGACGGTTTTAAAATTGCGGTGAATAACAGTATCGAAGAGAAGGAATTTGAATTGTTTGGTAGATTTGAATAGTACATTCTAATTGGATGGCGAGATCAAGAAACGTTAAACGTTTAATGGAAAACAAAACATTACCCATGATAGAGAAAATCGAAGTGTACGATAAAGTGAAGAATTTAAGTGTCGACACACACTACTGAGCAGATGAAGAACACTATTTCGGGGGAGATATCGCCGGATAAGATTTGTCCGATGCAGAAGACAGAAACTTGACCACGACGCACCAAAGATGAAAATGATCTCACTTGGAAGAATCTGCGTGTGAAGAGAATGTTAAAAGAAACACTCGTGGTTTCGCTGAACGAAAACTGATGCTAACACTGCAGGTGGCACACAACGCAACAACTGAGCGCGAGCAATACGTCCACTGTGTCTTCAGAGCAAATTCCGGACCGCGGCCAAGCGCAAACACGTCTCTCACAGGCACGCGCACTGCGCCGCGCGAGGGCGCTTCCAGAAGCGGCACATCGCCGTCGCGCCGGGCACCCACCGCTTGCAGCGTGAGGCGGGCGGCGGCGGCTGGGTCGGCGGCGGCGGGGCGCGCCGGCCCCGGCCCCAGGCGGCTCCATCCACGCGTCTCGCCGTCTTTCCACCGTTGCTCCTGCGGGCAACGGCTGGAAGATGTTTTCGCGTGAAGGCGTGGGGCGGCGGCGCGTGAGTCGCCGGCAGCAGGGGAGGGGCAGGTACTCACGAGGAGGCGCCGGCCGCGGCGGCCGATGGCGGCGGCGCCCACGGCGCCGCGCGGCGCTCCGCAGCCCCGCCTAGGACGCGGCCCACGGCTCCGAAAAGCGGGCTGCTCGCGGAGGCGCGGCGGCGGCGCCGGGGGCGGCCTATGCTGGAGGCGGGCGGGGTTGGGCGCGCTGCGCTAGCACGGCGGCCCGCTCATGCCCGCGGCACTTCCGCCACTGTATCTGCCGGTGCGCGCTGCGACCGGCCGGCGGGCTCTGGCTGAGGCGTGTCGCGGCTGGGGCGGGCGGCGTGCGTGTCGCGCGCGAGCGGGCGGCTCGGAGCAGGGGCCGCGACGGGCCCTCCGCCCCGCCAGCGGCACCGGGCCCGCGCGCAATTGAGATAAATGAGAGGGGCTGCGACGCTCCTCCTGCGCGCCTCAGGAAGCATCGCTTTAGCGCCCCCCCCCCCGCGGGCGCCGAGGATGTGCGCGCACCCACAACCGTGCCAAACCGCTCCCCTCATTGGCGGATCAGGTGGCGCCGCGGCCGCGCGCGGGGATGGCGGCGACGGCGGCGACGCCCGTTGCGCCACCCGCCCGTGCGTGCGCGCGTGCGTGCGTGGCCGTGTTCCCACGTGCGCTCCCCGCGCGCACGGGGGAGCGAGGCGCTGCGGATGCGGGAAGTCGGCGCGGGGCGCCCGTCCCCACCTGCGCCCCTCCGCCGCCCCACTCCGCCCCGCGGGAGTGAGCCGCGCGTGGCGCTGGGCGGGCTCGCGGCCCCGGGACCCGGGAAGAGGAAGGATCGGGGCACGTACATAACATGTTACATATGTATTATGAAATGGCATTCGCATACTTGTAGCTCACTTCTCAGAATGAGAAGAGCAGAATACGGCATAAGGATGGCTAACCACATGTACTCAACTCACAAGGCTGGCAGACCTTGGCTCCTTACAGGCCTGTTATGCCAATGTACATACTTGTATACATACTTGTGTACCTACTTGTGTACATACTTGTGTACATACTTGTGTACATACTTGTGTACATACTTGTGTACATACTTGTGTACTTACTTGTGTACTTACTTGTGTGCATACTTGTGTACATACTTACAACACGTTACGTAAGTACTTATCTATGCCACATAGACTGTACGATCCTGTTAACACATTTCGTTTTGACGAACGATTACAGGAGTAAAAGCGAACTCGTGCATGCACCACACCTTTAGCGCCCCAGTAGTCGCTCTCTACGCCCGTGTTTGCTGAACCTCCCGAAGTCGTCCGTGAAAACGCAGCGTGTAAACCGAGTCTAAGCAGGGGACTCAATTTTGCTGCGGGGGCATGTTGTGTACAAAGCCTCCGGATCTACTGTACACCTTCAGCGACAACCTGCAGATTAAGGTACTTATGTCCATATCGACGCGCTTGCACATACTCGTCACACGAGGCCAATGGCCGAATCCGGCCGGCAATTCGCCGAAGATGCCGTAAATGATTTCTTCATCCACCGTCTAATGTCGCCGAAGTAAGAGGTGTACAGTTTACCTGCGGGCGCACTTCATGCAAACACCCACCACTGAGGTTAAATCTCGTTCTCACAATCTTCATGGTCTATGCTATTAAATAGTTTCTCCTTGGAACCTTAATTCAAGAACACGAGCTCAATTACAGCGGTGCGTAGTATCCTATGTGTATTATGCTGCAATAAAGGATAACCAGTATAAGGAAGAATGGATTATCCGTTCAATGAAAAAGAATTTCCATTCTCAGAAAGTGTAAAAATATTTTATTGTTAGTCTCTTATTTTAATTTATGCACAACCACAATGAAAACGGCCAAAAACTGCCTAAGTTCCGTTACTCACACAACTATGCAACACCTATTCTTACTATGCAACGACTCAATTTAAACGTTCAACTGTTATGTGGCTGGACTGCATTCCACCACTTATTTTACTATTCAAATATTTTTGTGTATAATTTGTAGATATTGTATATATTTTTGTAAATATTACTTGTAGTTTTGTAGTTATATCAGGTGAGCTTTCATTGAATTGGGTACACTATAGAATTATTTGGGGTTATTATTTTTATAATTTTGTGAAAATCATTTTGGTTTCATTAAAATATTTTTACAATTAAATTTTCAGTTGCACCTGATGAGCGAAACAGAACAGCCCCATAACCGTCGTAACAATAATAAACTAGTGAACACTTTTTTGGCAGTTTTCATTCTGGTTTTACATAATATTATAAAACAAGGGACTAAACAACAACTAAATAGAATTATATTGTACCAACAAATTTAAAACTTAATCTTAATAATAAAAATCTTTTCTGTTGTAAATGTGGAGCTTATCGACTTCAATTGATGTAAGGCGCAGAAATCTTTACACTAATTTAGATACACTGCTGTGTGAATTGAGCTGGAATACTTTTTTATGTTCTCAAATATACATCTTTGTTATGTGAAGGTAAATATGATAATCGGAAACGTCAAAATTATTGTTCATGGTTTTCCCCATTTGCCTGTTCAGACATCACTATTTTAACCGCATTTTTTCTCTGCGTTTTTGGTGCCTTGCAAACCACCTCCGTTCAGTGGGTGTATAATGCAAGGTACTTCAGGGTTTTCCCCATATATTTCCAATACAGGTTTTTAGTTTGTAACTGTTATGTTAGTCTCTACAATTGTTTAATGATAGGGGTCGCTGATGACCTGATGTTATAAAGTAACCTTAAATAAATAAATAAATAAATTAGTTTTAAAAACATCTTTTCACTATTGTTTTAACCTTGTCCCATCCGACGTAATTTCCCCACTGCACATTCATTTCCTAAATAATGTGCTGTAATTACCACTGGAGAGAATTTAATGTGTTTCGTTAAGGGTGAAGAAGACACATGAATATTTTATTGGTGATTAAAAACATGAAAATGACCAATAAAAAACTACCATACGTACGAAAATATATTATTTTCTTTGCAGCATTTATTGTAAAAACAAACAATATATGTCTCTTATGAATAGAATAATAAAAAATGTAGAAGACATCATTATCTGTTCTAAAAGTCAGTAAGATAATGAAGTATTCATTTGTAAAGCCAAATGACTAAGTATGGTGACCTTGTTTTAAATCTAGGTAATATAATCATATCATCTAGGAAATTTATAATGCTGGTATTGTAGAGCCATTTGGAGTGGCTTCCCGCTGCTTTGTTAACGATATTGCACAAACGTATTGTGGCCGTCAGCAGCCGTGGGGGAGCATTTGAACCTGCTACCCACTTAGGTCAATGTTTGCTGACTGATTCTCGACGTTGCTGCGTCCTGGTTGGTTGGGGTTGAGTGAGTGTGCTTTCTCACGGTGTTAGTATTTCCTTTTCAATATAAGGGAATTGTAGGAAATATTACACCACACGTGTTAAAAGTAATATACGCAATTCTACAAGAAGACCTCCCATATTTCAAATGGCAGTTACAATAAAAAAAAGGATCCAGATAATTTACTTTTATTTGTGAACAACAAATACTATGCCATTTTACGTTACTTGGTTCTGAAAACTATATCTGGTAAGTGAAATCCTCCATTGTTGACACATTTTCGAAGTTTTTCCCGAAAGTTGTCTATAGTTTTTTGGGTCGTTTCCAGTGGAATACCAGCCACTGCCTGCGTGCCACTATAAGGTTGCCACCAAGAGTGCTTGCAGAGTTCAGGCTGGGGAGATGTTTGTAGAATTGCGCCGTTAAGTGTAAGAAAAAAAACACGAAGTGATATAGTATGTTATCTGAGGGGGGGGGGCAGGCCAATGTACCCTCACAAAAAGAGAAGACAACTCTCAGAACTACTGAAAATGTCATGTATACCGCGTATACAATACTCTTATCGATCGATTCCCTTTCCAAGTACCTTAATTGGTTTCTTCAGCTAATGTATTAGCTGTAATAAATTGGTTACGGGTTAAATTATAAGCCACCAATGCATGTGACAAAGTAGTTGT
The DNA here is from genome assembly GCA_017312745.1 of Gryllus bimaculatus. Lineage (NCBI taxonomy): Eukaryota > Metazoa > Arthropoda > Insecta > Orthoptera > Gryllidae > Gryllus > Gryllus bimaculatus. The sequence goes on along the minus strand of BOPP01000019.1, from coordinate 4,515,712 downwards.
AATAACTGAACCATGTAATCCTCTTGAATTGTAATAATAAAAAAATGTATTTTTGCCAGACTATAATTAGAGTTATCTATTTCAATTTTCTAATGAATACAGTCTAAAATTATGCTCTCCATATCTTTAATAAATTTATGGAAACCCTGAAAAGAGAATATAAGGATGTAATAAAGAATGCAAGAGGGGAATTACTAAGAACGAAAGTAGGAATAATGAATGAAGAATAATTGCAATCCTGAAATAATGATATCCTGACAATAATATCGTTGCTTAAGTTCTTCAAAGCCCTATTTTGTCCAACAGTTTTTCTCCTTGAGTGCCACAAATTAAAATTCAAATCTGGTCCACTGAAACAAAACACAAGTATAAAAAAACTACAAACAATAGACACCGAGTGAAAATGTATTCATCACTTGAATTTATGCTTATTTATTGATGAAGATAGTATTTTTGTGCATAATTCGAGTTTTGACAAACCAACCAAGAAACAATATTTAATTTAAGGTTACTGATAAAATTTTAAAAATATCCCACATACATTTTCAAGAAATGTAATTCACTGGTTACCTCTCACAGTAACTTGCTACGTGTGTGTAACTTGCTACTCGTGTTAGGAATATTAACGGATAACACATTGCCAGTTAAAAATGGTTATTGTTGTAAAACGTTACAATACAAAAACAATTCAATTTATTCCATTTTACAACTTCACAATCTAAGAAATCTGTTGGTGAATCATTATGATTTTCAATTAAATCAATTTCCGAATACCTTTCACAGCCACGTCAATGATAACATTATTGGAATGTGTAAATTCGATATAACTGAGGTTTTTCGCTGCTTACTCTTACACATATTTTTGAATCTGGAAGAAATAAATGACGACTGATATGTTATGAAAATGCAGTAATACTTTTGGTCTTCGTTTCCATCGAAGTTTATTGTGAAAATCCCTTGTAACATAGGTATGTTGCAACTTAAATACGAATTCGTATGTTTACGTCTGTTATCTCGTTTAAGTGTAATAGTAGTCTAACCGTTCATTATAACACACAACATTCTTATTTTTATAATATAATACAGGAAGAAATGTAGTAATATGGATATTAAAATTGGTCACTCTACGTTATTTTCTCTCCACTTTGCAGATGATCAGGTGATGTTCGCTGAAGATGAAGACGATGCTCTATATACATGTATTGTATGCTGCAGAAATTATATGAAGAATACTTGAAATGGGGTTTAGAAATAAATCTTAACAAGGCTGAATATATGGTTGTAGAAGGAACTGCTAAAGGTCTAAAACTGGATGAAGGTTCGGAAGTAAAACACTGTCAAAAAGCAAATATCTCAATACAGAAATAAATGCAAATGGAGGTAGTACGCAAGATATTAGAAACGTAATTACAAAAGTTAAAGTGTCAATAAGACAATTACTACATCCATTGATATGGAAAGATAAATTAAATAAGAGTGTAAAGAAGATATTGTACAAGACTATTGTATTTATAAGGTTGTTTTAAAAAATGACAGCAATGGAAATAGACTACTGGCGTCGAAGTTGCGGACTGACTTTCATGGATAAAGTTTAGGATGAAGAAATTCAACGTAAAGGGGAGGTAATTATTAAAATAATTGACGCCATAGAAATGAAAAGACAAAAATCGTATGGGCAAATGAAAAGAATGAACGAAGAACGTTGCCCGAAAATATTTTTTTTTAATGAAAGGCAGAATACTATTACAATGTTGCTACTTGATAGTGGTGTTTAGTGCTAAAGGAATTTAACGGTAATGCCACTACGACCACTGAGGCCGTCACGAAACGATTCTTGGGAAATTTCCCGAATGGGAAAACATACACCATATGTGTAAGCAGCAATGTAGCTAACAATGCAAAATTCGAAAACAATTTTGTTGCTACATGCGAAACCATACTTGTTTGTCGTAAATATAACACAAGGACAATCAGATACGGTCTTATTATTTCAGTATTTGTTCCTGTTTTACTGAGGCATATGTAGCATTTCTTTAGAACATCCATTTTTGTAGAACGTTTTTACGGTAATATAATTATGCAAAATTAGATTTTAATAACATTAATAATGATAATAAATATTTTTCGATGAAGTTTGTTAGAACACTTTGAATAAGACATTGAAATTTCCCTGTATTGATTGATTGATAATTTCTTGTTTGGGTCTCATCAACAGTCATGTTCATTAGTCCTGTGAGTGCAGTGTATCTCTTAATCATGGGAGATGTCAGAGTTCTTCCTCGTCATGATGGTGAGATTCGGCATCGACCGGCATGTCGCCTTTCGGTGCATTTCTCATCCAGGTATCTCCCAGTCAGGACAAGCTCTTCTCGGCCTGTCTCTCGATGTGTGTGGTAGTGACATATATGTATAAACAAGAGCTTAAGATAGGGCAAGGAAGAAAAAGGAAAGATCGCGTGCAGTCCGTGGTCCTTTTGTTAGTGTACTAATTCTGCATTCATCTGATATCGGTAGAAGAAACTACGAAAAACTACCGATCAGTCCAGCCGGACCCCGCAGTTATCTCCCAGGTAGTGGCTGAATCCGACCCAGCTATAGAATTAGTGTCGAAGATCCTGTCGCGTGCCCTAGGGACTCGAACCCCAGGACCTTCGGGATAGTGACACTGCAGTGACGTCAGCTGTTGCCCTGAGACAACTCAGTTGCTCGCTTCCTGTATTGTATAATTCTGTTCATGTTGTATTAGGTTACATCAATTTCAAAGGCTATTTTTGCATGATCTATTTTTGCTGTTGTTCATCTTAAATACAATATAACCAACATTCGCCGTATGGAGTGTATGATTCATTAAAACGTCGCTCGTAGTAGCTTATGAAAATGTGAGAAAATAGTTATTCGCCTCTAGCGTTCAGCATTGTTCAATTCAGCTGGCTTTTGATTGGTAGGTAAAATTTAACGCACAGGAGCGTGCTTTTTGCGCGACTTATCGCGACACATGAGTATTTTGATTCATCACCATTGACAGAAACAAGTCGAAAACAAGCGTTGTATTTCGTGGCTTCTGGGCTATCTGTCATTTTTAGCAGTAATTTCATCGTGCCTTTTGCTTGCGTACTCGGTTGCCTCGGAAATATATAGGATTTTTCTCCATCGATTATTTGGTTAACTACCGCCGATGGAGTTGATTTATCTGCACGCGAGCGTCACCTATTTGTATAAATCTGGCATACCTATAGGATGAGAATGTGTTATTCACAGTACTTTTTCACCGTCAAAGTGATTCATTGCTCAAATATTTGTGACCTGTGATTTATTAATTTAATTATTAATTTAATTACTTTCTTACTTACTAGTGGACCCGAAAACAAGACAGTTAATCACGTTTCCGCTACGCCCTTTTACTCTTATCTTCTCAACGCAGTCTTTTAAACACTTATTTTTCAATTAGCGCTATTGTTGTTTTTCTTTTCAGAACTTTGCACTCGTCATTTCCATTTGAAACTTCAGAATGTATTATTCGTGAAGTAGGACAATTACACATTACACCCGATGCATAACTGACTCGGTATTAAATACGCGAGCTTCTTTAGAAGTAAATTTTTAGAATTTATAACTCCCTATAGTAATTCTGTATTGTTTATTTTTATCTGCGTCATATTTTTTATAGAAATTTGTTATGATTTAATAGACATTTCAACAATAGCTGACAGTACCTAAAGTGAGTCAGCTCATGCAGATGATGCGAACTTAGTAGGTGTACTTGGAATATTATAATGTTTTCACTAATTCCCAGAGCTTCGTGCTTTGTAACTGGAATCACTGTAACGTAAAGCTCGGTTAATATATTTTAACGATAAATGGAAAGAAATTAATACAAAATTACTTTTAACTTTTTTCGTATTGAAATGGAGTTTAAAAGACTTTTGTCCTGAGACCTTTTGGAACTAAAACTCGACTCAACACATTATTTCATTTATTTTTACACTGACTTCAACCTTTGTGCTGTTGTTCGGTGTAACTAATATTTATCATCCATATATTTCTACGAAAATGCACTGATTATCTTATAATAAAGCTATTCATCAATGTTCACAGTTTATTACAGCCATTGCATACAATTGAGTGACAACAAATATATTTCTGATTTAAGTGTATTTTTTCAAGTCATCAGCAGTCATCTTTATAAACAAGAAAATGTCTGCACACTCCCTAGCATTTTACATATCACGTTTAACACTGAACGTTTGTTGTTATTTTTCTCTCACTAATATGGCATTAATGAAGCAAAATAACGAATATGCTTCCATTATTTTTGGAAGATGATAATATAAAACAGACTACAATTTATTCGTCATGCTATTACATTTTTTCAACGGTGAAAGAAAATGTTTTCGAACCATTGTTTTAAAAAGTTTGAAAATATGTAGTATATATGAGCATATTCGTTCATTTGCATTACGCACTTATCACTTTTGCATTATGAAATGAGAGAGTTGCTTCAGTAATATAGAATTATGTTTAAAAGAACGCCCAATTTGAATGAAAACGCTAATTTATTTGTGTTATACTTCAATGGATATGATTAAATCACTACCTATCTTGTTCAAACTGACTGCTTAAAAAACTTAACGTTTGTGATGTAAAAACTGTGATGTTAATGAAAATACATCAGTATTCACGGTTTAAAAGCACTCTCATCACTTCATAGCAATTGTAATGCAGTAGTGAAATAACTTATATATTCATAACTATACTTGAGTATATTTCAGCAGGTACAATTTTTACCAATTATTTCTGGAGTTTATCTTTTAAAAATAATTTTGATGGACAGTTAGTAAATGTATTTTTATAGCTACTAATTGAAGGTGTTACTATCCAATTAGAGTTTAATAACAAAAGAACAACAAACATAGGAATTGTAGTCATTTCTCGAAACCAAGGAATCAAATCGTGTGTCTATAATGTATATCGAACGTTTATGACTATTTTAGTGATTTAAAATATCTCTGTAGCGTATTCATCGGTAATAAAAAATGATTTAGCTTTAGTAAATATTTTTAACAAAAGGTAAAGTTCGGAACTCTTAAAACATTCTCAAGGAGGACACTTTCGAAAATATATGTGCCCATACAATTTTACCTAGATCAGTCTCATCGTGAAATAGACATTTTGAATCCGCTGCAATCTGGGTTTAACTCTTCATATCGTTTTAGTTATACAAACAATTGATACTACCCAAAAAGATTCATTACAGTTGAGTTACTTTCGACTACTAGCACATTTACAGAAAGTTCGAGTACAACTTCGAGGAAATCTATCTACATGTAGAATACTGTTTCAAATATCTTTAGGAAGAAAGAAGGCAATGTACCAGGGGACAAATGAAGCAAATGACTTCTGTTGCTAGGACTGTTTCGAAACACTTTGGTTTATTCTCTGAAAAATAACACTTTACATGCGGCGACAACGGCCGAGCTCTGGTAGGGGTGGCAGCGGGCGGTTACAAAAATATCTTTGGGCGGCGCGGCGGCGCCGACGACAGCTGCAGCGGCGGCGACGGCGGCGGCGGCGACGGCGAGAACGGCGACAGGGCGATGGGCGACAGCGGGCGAGCTCGGCGGGCAGCGGGGCGACGGTCTCGGGTGACAGCACAGCACGGACACAAGTCTCCGGCAGCTGCGAGCTCCTACTGCGCCAGCGTGCCGTTGGCCGTGGACCGCTTCCGCATGGTCCAGAAGTCTCCGAAACCGCCGTTGAAAGTGTCACCGTGGAAGCCGGAAGCGTCCATTTCTGGGCGACGTTTCTTCATGGGCCAAAAGTCCCCGAACCCGCTGTTGAAAGTGTCACCATGGAAACCGGATGCGTCCATCTCCGGGCGACGCTTCTTCATGGGCCAGAAGTCACCAAAGCCGTTGTTGAAGGTATCTCCATGAAAACCTGTAGCGTCCATCTCTGGTCGTCGCTTCTTCATAGTCCAAAAGTCACCAAAACCTCCGTTGAAAGTGTCGCCGTGGAAACCAGATGCGTCCATTTCAGGTCTTCGCTTCTTCATGGGCCAGAAGTCACCGAAACCTCCGTTGAAAGTGTCGCCGTGAAAACCAGTGGCGTCCATCTCCGGACGTCGCTTCTTCATGGTCCAGAAGTCGCCAAAACCTCCGTTGAAAGTGTCGCCGTGGAAACCAGATGCGTCCATTTCGGGCCTGCGTTTTTTCATCGGCCAGAAGTCTCCAAAACCGCCGTTAAACGTGTCGCCATGGAATCCTGCGGCATCCATTTCCGGGCGACGCTTCTTCATGGTCCAGAAATCGCCGAAGCCGCCGTTGAAAGTATCACCGTGAAATCCAGATGCATCCATTTCAGGCCTCCTCTTCTTCATGGGCCAGAAATCTCCAAATCCGCTGTTGAATGTATCTCCGTGGAAACCGGAGGCATCCATTTCAGGTCTTCGTTTCACTGCTTCTTTCTTCTCGCGCGTCCACGAGGGTTGTTCGGCAGATGTCGCTGGTGCGGAAGGAGAAGCTTGCGAGGCGTCCACGGATCTGAAACATTATAAATTACCTTAATCAGCGATTAATTAAATTGCACAGATATTGAGAAATATCCTTTACCTTTGCAATACACTAGTGCCTATAAATGAATTGATACACATCTTGATGGAATGCACATTACAATAAAAAATGAAAATTGTTGAAATCATGAATTCTCACTGGAAATTGAGCCTAGGTCCCCAGTTGATTTTATCACGAAGCTTCCGAGATGAACTTGAACCTACGTTTTTTGCGATGGTGACAATGAGGATTGATTTTAATCCTTATTCATATACTTTTCAAGGGTAGGTAAATAGTGCTTCACAAGGCCTATTCAGTGGTCAACATATGCGGTAATAATAATTTTACAGCTACGAACTTCGTTCTTTCTCGCTGGCAAGTGAAACACCTGGATTATTTATTGTATAATTGTAAAGTCACTTTTTGATTGTAAAGCTTGTGAAGCACAATAAACTGTTGGGGTAGAATCATCCTTCTATTTTATTATTCATACATTTCAGTATGCACACAGTTAGATTGACGATTTTCTCAATTTTAAAGAAATGCTTATAACAACATTACAGTGGTTTACCACAAAAAGTTGCAAACACTTGCTAACAAACAACTTCAAGAGAGGCGTAGTTATTGCAGTTCAGGGTTTGATATCTGGAGTTCATTTTCGCTACACGAGATTTTTACTTGGTCATCTGTGAACAATAGCGTTGTTGTGTAATGAAATGTATTGTTGAATCTCATTTTCATTATGTGCAATGAAAGGTTTAAATTAGATTATTCATTTTCATTGACATAGATTTCTGTTACAATGGCTTTACGAGTCTTCTAATTATCGTTTTATCGAATTGCAAGATGAACTATTTTTGATATATCTGATACGTCTTCAAACATTTGAATTTAGAAATTTGTATGCATGTACATTTTTCTTCAACAAAATGTATCAGCCTACCCCTTTTTTTAGATTTTTTACTTTGTCTAATGATTTAACATAATCTGCGAAGACGATATGCATATTTCTATTGAGACATATCCAGATAATTTGGTGGGATTATTAATTACAAAAAAGTGTAGTGTAGTGACTCAGTCGAAGTATTGGAACCCGAGAACAAAAATAAAATAGTGTCTATTGTTTACAAAAAAACATTGGGTTGCCATATTGGAAAACAATAAAAAAAAGTTGACAATTGGCATGAACGTCAAGATTTGAGCAGAAAGCATTTGGTCGCCGACGCGAGTACGTCGTAAAGAAAACATTTGATCCCCAAAGTGAATGAATGTCCACTTGACACATTTATAATAGTTAGTTATATAAATATTGTGAGGTACTTAACATTGAACTTTGGATAACAACGTAAACAAGACTTGCATCAAGTTAGAAGATTGTTGGTGGAAGACGGGGATCTTCGCCGAAGATCTGGGACTTTAACAACGCGGGCTATGAAGAGAATATAACCTTCGTAAATTTGATGCATCACGAAAGAAGACATCGTACAAGACACACAAACAATAATTCTTTGCAAAGAAGGTAACACATAATAAACCTTCACTAACGTAAAGTCCTTTTAATTAACTTAATTGCTCCAAGTAAGGCTCAATTCAATGGCATGACGGGTAAACGATTTATTTAATATCATAAATAAATAAGCAAAAGTAATCAATAAATGCAATCGTGTTATCAAAACGAAAAGGCTGATTTTTCATTAATATATAAACTCCGCATATAAGTCATATTGTATGCTCATAGGAAAGAATAGGTTTTCAGCATTACCTGCTCCGTACAGAATGGGGCGTAAGTTATATAAATATAAAGATATAGATGTCAGGCATAACATAATAAGTTCCCAACGAATACATTATTAAAATCTTGATGATTTAATATCGTTTCACTATTAAATTGCTCGTGTGTTGCAAGAAATATTGTAAAAGCATACGTGATTGTGAAACAGTATACAGTCGTAGACGAAACATCTTTTATAGTAATCTGATTTTTTACGCATCTATCACGCAGAAATGATTTTGATCCCCAAAGTGAATGAATGTCCACTTGACACATTTATAATAGTTAGTTATATAAATATTGCCTATGTAATTAAACGCCCTTGATCCTGAGTGTATGTGAAACTGTACTATGATTCCTTTCTTAACCAACAATATCTTAGTATTTTGAAGTTTTTCAACTTATATTATCTTTCGTCCATAATTCGGTAATCGCCACGGAGTAACTTTTATACATGCAATGAACCGTTTCAAACAAAATCCCGAGTGCTATGGGCGGGTAAATAGCGCGCGCGGCGAAGAGGCGGCGCGTCGGCTGCGGATAAATGCGGAGGAAGCGGCGAGCGATGAACCCAAAGCAAGGTCTCCAGAGGTGAGTTTGTCGACCGCGAGCGTAGTGCGAGCTAAGGGATTGAGTCTTCGCCTGGACACATGGAAGGTCAGGGAGCGACACGGCAATCAGTGTAATAAGTGAGTTGAGAGAGTTTTTGCCGTCGACATTGTTTACTGCGTATGTTCCACTGTGTTGTGGACTGGCGATTCTGTCGGAGTGTTGATGAACTGTGCTGTGCTACAGGGACATTGGTTACTGTGACACTGCTTGCGACTATTTTTCTTCTTGGTATATGGCTAACTCGCTTCTTTTCAGTATGATTTTGATTTTGTAGTTTGTTAACATTTATAGAGTAAACTCTTATAATTTGCTATTACTTCTAATTTGTGAACACAATACCACATAACTACTTTTTTAATTGATCGCAATAACTACCTTTTTTATATTGTAAATTAGATACGTTGATTGTTTTTAAATTCTGTTATATTCAGTATCTTGGATTTGAAGACAATCAGTGGAATTAATTAATTCGTAATTGTTTAATCGTATTTCATATAATTTTTATTTATATAATAAAACGTGAGATACTGACTACGTTATCTCCCCACGTCGACGTGGTCCCTTGGTGAAAAGGCGAGGGTGTGGGTGGGGTCGGTGAATTGGCTCACCTGCGCCGGCGCACGGGCTGGAAGTCGCCGAAGTCGCGGTCGAAGGCGTCGCCGTGGAAGCCGCGCGCGCTGAAGCCCAGCGGGTTGCGCTTGCCGCGCCCCGCGAAGGCGGCGCCCGCCCGCGGGCCCAGCACGGACGGCGCGTCGCGCGGCAGGAAGTCGCCCACGCCGCCGAACACGGCCTCGTGGAAGCCCCGCCGACCCACCTCTGCAACACGCGCCGGCGCAAAGGGCGTCACAAGGGGCGGCTCTTGCGCCTGGGAGGCGTGCAGTTTGCTTAGAAAGTTTTTTTCAACCTTGGTTTAATCTAGTTCTAAAAAGTTCTCAAAATCCCAGGTTATTGAAATAATCTGGATTATGTTTTTAAAGACCATTTCCATAGCTACAGCAGCAATATTCGTTAATAATTGAGTACAAACACAGTTTTACATAATTTTGTTAAATATGTGGTTAAAGATCTGAAAGAAAACAAAACAGTACAGTATAACATGAAAAATTTAAAATGAACAGAAAAACAACCTTAAACATGTCTTAGAAATGCCAGTAAAACCAATAACCAATATTTATTTGGTAGTCTTCATATGAGCACCTTTTACGTCACAAGTTCATCGATTACACATGTTCTCTCGTCAGAACCAGACAATCATCATAATGTAAGAATCGCTAGCCCCAAGCACGACCCACCGACTTCAGAGTCAACATTGCCGATGTCTCCAAAACTACGCCGACCGTGAGGTTATAGAATTAGAGTCCCGCTGGTTGTGGTTAGGTCGAATTCAGCCGTGTGCTGGAGGAGAATCCTAGCGTCTAGATGTCGGTAGTTTTCCGTGGTTTCTCGTATCAACGTCAGGTGGATTTCGGAGCCCTACTCTAGACGATGGGGTCTTGCGTCTTCCTTTTCTTTGTTCTATTCTCTCCTTCTACTCACGTACATGCAGTGCACTACCACAAATCTAGGGAACTTGTCAGGGGCTTGTCTCGGTCGAGACGGAGCCCAGTTGGGAGATATAACTGGAGTAGAAAATACCCCACAAGCCAACGAGTACATCAGCGCAAGAACTCACCATCTAGTAGGGTACATCGTCTCCTCCCGGGATAAAAAAGTCATTACACTACAGAGCAAAGAGCTTGATGCGCCCGAAAACTTCCGTGAATCAAACGAAACGCTTAAAGCTAAAGAAAAACACGGAGTGGCTACTTTAACCTCATCTACACCCTCACCCAGGTTGGTTGGTTGTTAGTGATTGAACGGCTGTCATTAGTCCCATAAGTGTAGTGCTTGTTTTTCTCCTCGGAAGGTCACGCTGATTCGTTCCTCGTTTGATGGCGGGATCCGGCGCCAACTTACAGCTAGCGGGGTTTTCGCCAACCAGGTATCTCCCACCACCGGGCACCGCCCCAACCGGGACAAGCTCCTAGATCCCGACCGGTCTTCCGGCATGAATGATAGTGTAGTGCATGTTAGTGTAACTGTAAGTGAGGGGTCAAGATAAGAAAGTGGAAGGAAAAATCGCGTGCAGTTCGTGACCCGTTGGTTAGGGTACTTTTCGAGCATTCGCCTAGTGTTGATCGGAGAAACCACCGGCTTACCGCTAAAATTTTTCTCTTGTCAGCGATTGAATTTCACCTAGCTGACAAGCAAGTTTCGTAAATCCTTCCATCGTAACTCAAACCAAGGATACGGTCGCAGGGTTATTGATTAAAAATCAATATTGATGAAAATCGGGTCAAAAAGTAATTAAACATCCGGGGAGAAAAGTAAAAATGAATTTTAAAGAATTATTTTGGAGTCATAATTTAGAAAATTTGGAAATGTTCATTAGTGTTAAGTCCTCCAAAAATTAAAATAAAATTCATAATCGAAAGATCTCGTGGTACAGTGAATGAGGAATATTCATTTTGATAGAAATCCTGTGAATAGTTCATGCGCTTGACTTATTGATTAAGACGGATGGAAGGGCGTTTTGAAAACAATCTGAGTTTGAAGAACAGATTACATTATGAAAATATAAATTTTCAATAACGTTGTTGTAGGACGACACTGAAACACTTAATTTGTTTTTTCAAAATTTCAGAGGGTAAAAGAAAATTGACTCATTTAGAAAATGACCCCCATTTACGCTGCCAGAGACAGGACGATTCTCGATGGAGTCATTGGGCGTCAACGCTGACGCCACGGGAGCTGTTTGGAAGGGCTAAATACATGCCAAGAATGCAGTGGGGAACCAATAAGAAAGTGTGTGATCATTAAATATTCCATCTAAGAAGACGAAGGTATGCTAAATTTAGATGTAAGAAATATTCATAAGAGAGTATCGGAGTTAGCTTGGTTATGAGAAAGTCATATATATCTGGTGAATGATGAAGTGTGTGAAAGTGTTATATAGTACGGAAATCAGGTCTTTATTACAATGTCATAGTTGATGTTTTCGATTCTTCGTACCAGCAACAGTGGAACAAAACTGAGTAAAATATAATTGTTAAAGCAAAATTATAATAATTCGGAACGATTTATTCAAGTAATTTAAAATTAATAAAACAATCCAACGTAAATTTTCATAATTTAAAATCCCGTTTCGACAAGTCTATCGACTCACGAACTATAAATTTTCCTTAGACCCATGAGCAATTCCACTTTGGAACTAAATGGGAATAATGATAAATTGGGAAATAATAGTAATAAAATACAGAGAAGAAGAGGAATGCGAAAACAAATAACTTGATTTTTTAAAATAAATGTGTAAAATTTGGAGTATGGGAATAATTGTGGATAACAATATAATCTTCTATAATGAGTGTGAAGATCTTGGTTGCCTTTGGGAGACATGTTATGGGCCGTTAGTATCAGAGAACTTCATCTCGTGTTTGGTAATTGTCGTGTGTTGAGGATTCATAGATTATTGTGGTGTGTCTGCTTGAAATATATCACCCATATCTTGAGCGAGTTTGGAGTGAATGCTTATTACCAGTTTGTGCCAGTAACCATGGACTTGGAACTTGGCGTGGATCAGTTGTGAATCAATTTTTCGTCATCTTGACATTGCTTGCGCCAGTGTTCCATCCTTTCATGTGTATCTGGAAATGCTTGATAGTGCGCTCGCTCTCCGTTGATGGCATGGTAAAATTGGTGCTGATTATAGCAGAAGTGACGGTTCTTACGATACTATTCAACGTTGGAGGTATAGCGTTTGATTTTATTCGCCTTAGCCATTACCCGTTTCAAAACTTCGGTAAATTCAGACATCTGTATGACGATAGTGCTTGACAAGTGGGGCTGACTTCTAGGTTTTCTATAGAATGTCTTAGTACAGATTCATTAGGCTACCACCACTCTCTTGGAAGTCATGGATCTTTCTCTAAGACACCATAGAAAAATCTCATAAGATCGTCGGTCATAATGAAGGTCAGGGCTGCTCAAATTAAAGAATTGAGGCCAGATTTCCCTCGGCGGCCCCCTGCAGTGTTCGCTTGTCACTCGACTTTTGCTAGACTAGAGCGGAGCGTAGAAGTGTTTTCTCTCCTCTTTCGGTAGGGTCGACACGACAAACAGTGGACCAGTATGGCTGCCCGGAGATAAACACTACGCTAGGCCATACCAAGATTGCCGCCCTGAGGTAGGCTGAAATGTTCATGTTGTTATTGAATTCGCTGATTGAATAATGGTGGTTCATCTGTTGTCTGTGGCTTTACAGTTTTCATGACTATACGTGGATCTGCCTTAAGTACCTGATTTTCACCCTTTTGCGTGTCCTATTTTGCTTTAGAGTTTGTTCGTTTTCTAACATTTCCTTCACCTACGGTTTTTCCGAAACAGTATCTGTATTCCTTCTGGTTTTTCTTTCTCCTTTTCGGACGCGGGCTGACTTCGAGTTCTATGCTGAAGTTTTGTGAATGGAGGACTTTGGTGCAAGAGGTAGTGATGAAATTATTCCATTCTATGTTCTCTGTTCAGCTAGTTGTTTTTCTGTTGTTTCAGAAGTCGGTTACTTTTTGACAAGATCATGCATTACATTTTATAATTGTTTTGATGATGATTAGCATCTGACAACATTCGTATTTTCGTCTGCTTTACACTTTCGTCGTTCGTCCAGTTGATCTACGATCCTTACCTCTGGTCGTTGAGACAGAGATCCTGGATTCAGTAGCTCTTTCTGCCAGGCATCAAAGGGTCACAACATTAAAAACGTATTTGACACAGATGTTGCTCGAGCTGGTAAGTTTCTACTGCTGCTGGACCTCTTCACGCTGATAGTAACTTTACCGAATGTCCAGGGGACTCATATTCAGACTGCACTCTTTCGAGTCACAAAATATATTATTTACAGTTGAGTCGGTTCTTCCACATCTGAGTGCAGCGCAACTGGTTAGCTGACACCATTGAGACAATCCGGATCTGAAATTAATTAATTTAGTCTTGTCAAGATATACAGCTCTCATCTGGCAATCGAACGTCGAAATGAATTCTTTCTACAATTTTTAAATGTTTCTCGATTTAACTGGATTATCTACATGAAGAGTAAAAATTATTTCTATTAATAATAATCTTCTATTAATAATAATGATATAATCATTATTGTTATTAACAACCATGTTTTTTGTTTATTGCAACATAAATACTATAAAGTTTCCGAATTTATTTTTATCTAGGTGTTCTAAATTACAATGATGATGCATGTCAGCTGGTCATATTCTTCATACATTCAATGCTTCCGTTAATTACAATTTCACGCTTTCAGAACTACCTACGTTTTATAAAAGGATTAATACACATTTTTTATGTGTATTAATCCTTTTTATAAAACGTAGGTAGTTCTGAAAGTAATGCCTCTCTTATTTCCACGTAGGCGTATGACCTCAAAAACAAATGTAAGTGGTGCCAATTTAATACTTCTCATTAATTTTCGTTTAATTTCTTTGCTACTTGTCATGTAGAAACATAGTTACAGTAGGCTAAAACAGCATCTGGATGGGATCTTGAACTTCCTCTTCTTTAGAATATGAGTTTCATCGTCTAACATTTTTTCTATAAATAATAATAAGTACATTTCTTCTCGTGTATTTGTGATTCACATTATGTTACTAATAAATTTTGTTTAAGAAAATATATTTGCATTTTTTAGAAGGAAGACGAATGGAAGCTTCGTGGGAAATTTGAATATCAGTATTTGTATTGTGTATTGTTAATGGAAACACAATAAACTCTTATTTTCCGATTTAATATTGAAAATCCCATCGTACTGAACTCATTTTATAAACTTATAGGTTTTATAATAATTGTGATAATTTATTAAATCTATGTTTTGTGATAATAAATTAATAAATTATACTAAAAATGAAATATTACTTTTCTTCATTGATAACCATTGATGGTATCAGATCATTCGTATTCTTTCTTCAAAGGAAGTAAAAATATATAAATTTATCCGTTTCATCAAGTGTCAGAAACCGAGATGTCACTGAATTTATCCCTTCGGAGGAAATTGCACGAATTGATATTCAGAGTCACTTGCTGAACGTTTACGGGAAACATGCAGAGGATGTCACTACAGTGAGACGTCGATGTGCACAGCGTTTCAGCGGTGCTGATAGACAAACCACGTTGCGGTCGTCCGCGCGCAGATGCCACTCAAAGGACGGGCAATGGAGGAGCACCTCGATCAGCGCATCCGCGCGTAAAGGTTCATCGGGGGGGGAGGGGGGAAGGACTGTGAGCTGAGGAACTGCGTATGGCGCTCAACATTGGCTGCAATGCATTAGAGATAACATAGAGTAAATTGAGTTACCAAAAATTGTGTGCAAGGAGGGTCCCACGACCACTCACACAGGAACAGAAACAGCTCCGTCGGAAAGTTTCTGAAGACCCAATACGAAGTTGATGTTGATTTTATGGATCGAATAATTACTGATGACGAGACATGCTATCACCTGTATGAACCAGAAATAAAACGACAATACATGGAATAGGGCTACAATAATTCCCCGTACGGGCCACCTCGAGTGGTACAGATTTTTATCAGCGTCACATGCAGGCTCTTATTCATCAGTTGATAAAACGCATAGAAAAGAAGTATATTTCAAAAATAGTGTTGTGTTCAAAAAACTTTGTTCTAACAAATTGTATTAAGATTTTTTTTATTTATCATAGTTGTCATACAAATAAATGTAAGGTATTACTTTCGGAACGACCCTTGTATATTAGGAGAATATTAATTTATGTGATGATTAAAATGTAAATCATGAAATTCTGTTGCATGGCATTCTGATTTCTACTGCTCAAATGTATTTTACAACTTTAGGTGTATTTCTTCTTGACAACTATTGTAATAGGGCAATCATCGTGATAAAAACTAAATGTATTAGAAACAGCAGACAAATTTGCTTACAACTTTGCCGCCTTTGCTGGTTACCAGCGTGGTTTATGAGATCCAAAATAAATGGCAATCCCTATATTCATTTTCGATTCACTCGGTTTCTGCGTTCTATCGATTACCTCAATTAAACATCCGCAATAACTGTAATACAAAGAGCGATGGGTAATTTGTAATTGGAACTTCAATTGTTAGTAATCAGTCAATTGAGTAATCGTTTCTAATCGGACTTCCGAATGTCCGTTTATCACACTTCGCAGCGATACTCTCAATGTGGGACGGCTTTTTGTCTTTTCGAAAACACTTTACCCCTTGTGTTTTTTCTTATTGTAATTAGCCATAATTATAAATAATACTGATTATAAATAGTATAATCTGTCAATTTTCCTGCATAACAATTATTCATCTCGACTACAGACTTTCATCTTGAACTTCATCTTCTAAATTTTATAATTTGAGTTTCATCGTGTAAAATTTCTTCTATAAATAATGATACGTATATTTCTTCTCGTATATTTGTGATTCGTAACCATTGCCATTATATCCCTAATCATTTCTGTTTATGAAAATATATTTGCCATATTTCTTCTTTAGAAGGAAGATGATTTGAAGCTTTGTGGGGAACTTGAATATCAGAATTTGTATTGGATATTGTGAATGGAAATGTATAACAAATCTTAATTTTCCAATTTAATATTGATAATCCCATCGTACTGAACTCATTTTATAAACTTATAGATTGTATAATAGATGTGATAATTATTAAATCTATGTATTGTGATAATTATTAATACATTATATTAAAAATGAAATATTACTTTTCTTCATTGATAACCATAGATGGTATCAGATCATTCGTATTCTTTCTTCAAAGGAAGTAAAATATATAAATTTATCCGTTTCATCAACTGTAATGCAAAATTAATTCTTAGAGAATTCTCCAGATATTTCTTTAAGTAGGGAATCTTTACTTGAATGTTGCTCTTAAATGTTTTCATACCACATAAAAGATGAAATAAACAAATAATAAATGCGTAATATTGTCAATTTTATTGAATGAAAATCAATAATAAATGCCAATTTGTTAAATACGTTAATAGGGGTCTCACTAAAAGTCATATCCTGTATGCCGATGTCTTTGAACATTTTAATCTATTAATGCATTAGATAAAGTAGCGAGGCTCAGGTGATGAGACCTACTCTTCTGACTGTCTATGTAAAGTTCGCTATGCTCGCCATGTTCTTACATGACGGGGAAAAAGGTAGCTCTAGAGCGACGAAACAGGTGATTTCAATTTAGGCTTCTTTTAGGCTAGATGATGTTTTACATGCAAAACATTTAGAACAGCCGGATTTACTTCCCCTTCGAATGTTGCCGGATAAAGGATTTCTTCGCCTTTCAAAAATCCACGGCTTCGATGGGGTTTGAAATCGCGAATAGACTTCACAGTATTAGTCAGTTACGCTACGCGTTACATCACCGAAGCCGCATTGCCTCCCTTCAGAGGAAACGTAGCCGTTTCACATTATGAGCAGCAATAAAACACCTAATAACTCGCGCTCGCACACAAATTGAATCGTCCAGAGAGGGAGCGTACGTCTCTCGTTGACTAACGCGGTAGTCGGCAAAGCGGAAGGCCCTAAGCAGTCTCGTAAATGCAGAGAGCGGGCGAAACAGTGCGTTTGTAAACATGAGAACGTAAATATGCAACACGATCTCTGGAGACGGTGATAAACGAGAATTATGTATGCAGTTCGCCTCTTGACCAGTGACATGAGCAAGAAGAGCGGAAACTTGCGTTTCTGGGACGGAAGATAATTTGTATTCTCCTCAGTTGTACTTTCTCAATACAACATACATGTCTGGAAAATTAAACTTTCATAATATATTCTGAATGTGTACTTATTGTC
The DNA here is from genome assembly GCA_017312745.1 of Gryllus bimaculatus. Lineage (NCBI taxonomy): Eukaryota > Metazoa > Arthropoda > Insecta > Orthoptera > Gryllidae > Gryllus > Gryllus bimaculatus. The sequence continues at coordinate 4,497,894 of BOPP01000019.1, read as the reverse complement.
ACGTATTTGATTGCGAACGAAAGTATCCCGATATTGACGATAGATAAACATTTATTTATCCTCAATCTGGATTTAATTGTTTCTCATTTCAGTATTTTAGAAAATTATTAAAATGCATTTTATACTTTAAAAAATATATTAAATTCATTGTTGTATTGATAAAATGTCTTCCAATTTCTCTTCTCTACGTCTACTCACTATTCACGCTTGTAGAAATTACAGCACCAAATATACGTGAACAGAAAATCCGAGCTTTAAAGACCGTCGATTTTTAATTTTATTAATTCAACATGCGTAGCGACATTTAGTGCTCATAGTTTTATGAAAAAATAAAACTGGTTATTAGTAATTAAAAATGTTTTGACCAATATAAAATACTTCTTGGTTGCATTTTGGAATACGTTCTGGCATGTCAAAGTATCTGCTGCTCATTGTTAAAAGGATTGCCTCATGGTCGCATGTATAGGTGACTTTTCAATTCGCTCTTGAATTCCTGCAAAGAATATCTACCAAATATGAGTGGGTTTTTTTGCGGTTCACAGTTTTTGAATACGCCCGACTGATACCAGTTTATAAACCAGGAGGGATTTTTCTGGAAGAAAAATACATCTCTGTACTAAGTTTGTTTCGACTACGCTTATTCGTTGATTCTAGATTATACACAGAAAGTTGTATATGCGTAGGTGTATTAATTTCAGGACGCGCATGAACATTTTAAACTTAAGTTTAGAAGAGATGCATAATTTCTACTTAATGCGTTCAGAATTTATCTTTTCTTTCTGCTTAATAATTTGAAGAAGTGTCTGCAATGTATTTTAATACACTGCAAACTTGTATCAATCAGGAAAACAAATTAAAAATAAATTAGAAAACAAAATAAAATATAATCTATTAGATGACAAATTTGTATATATTAAAAAATTAACTCTATTAAAAGCTTTCAAACTATCAACAAGTTTTTCTGTAAACACTGCGTTTAGTGTGGGATGAAGTACACATTCTATCAGGCACTTCGTCAAAATAATTTTCTTTGGAGTTCCCCTCCACGTCCTCTGAGGGCACTGTGTGACTTCCTGCTTCCCCGCCAACGTCGCTTCTCGCGTCCTCCACCTGCTAGACTCCCTTCCGATTTCGACATCCTCCCCACTACTCTTACCGGCTGAGTTTAGCTCAGAGATCATTACCGCTGTGTCTACAGATCCTCTGACCGCGAGGCCCTAGGATTCGACTTTCAACGGAAAAGAGTTTTTCGACACTAGGAAGTTCTTTCTCTTCGAGGAAGTTAATGGCTCAGCTGTTCTTCCAATCAATCGAAACAGATTAATCGATGTTCAAAAATAGTAAAATACATTACACATGATACATTACACACTTCATTTCCACCGAAACATTTCGCGTAGTCTCAGACTCTAGTGAAAATCGATAATGAATAGATACTGATATTATTAATTTGGTTAGAGTATTTTTCATGACTACATAGAACAGTCTGTTAATTCACATCATTATATTTATTCTATGATTATACGAGAATTGTTTCGTAAGACCAAAAATAAATACTTTTTATTAAATATTTCATAATTATTTTATAAAGGAAATATGTCCAAGGAATAAAAATAGTTCTGGACATCACAGAAATGCAAACTTAAGGTTACAGAATAAAGCATTCAATCAACAACGACTAGTTCTACAACTTTTGTGTAAAACATAAATGTCCCGATGCCAACTGTGGATATGTGATATTAAGTGCTTTTTGTTTTTCACATAATTATGGAACAAAGACTTATTTCCCTTTACAAATCATATGTTCAGTCGTAGGAAGTGCCCAAAAACTCCAACTTGTGTAATTTTCGAATATTCAGAGTTTTCAGTGAAAATTGAACCTATGCTATTTTATAAGTATATTTCACTTTATTCTTTCAAGAAATTTACAGAAAGAAGTTGGAGCTACTTTTGAGAACATTTTGAAAATGTTGCAGGAGCATCATGTAAAGTGCTCAAAAGATTAAAGAATGTTGTTCTATAATTTAGAGCTTTCAGTCGTCGGGGATTATTAATTTTCGAAATCATCATACAATGAACTTGGTGGGTATCACAGCAATCTTGTTGAGATCCATATGGATTTTGGAGGGATGGAGATCTTACAAATAGCTTAGGTATTAGTGTTGTTCACAGACGGACGGACGTTTTGAAAAAATCGCTTTTTCGGTATCAGAGAAACCCAAAATGTAAATTTTTGATGAAATCTCGAAATCAATTTTCTGCATCATCACATAACTTTGTCTATACTACGTATATTACTGCGTATATTACTCCATATTTTTACACATACGAGAATGTAAAGGTCAACCTTTGCAAAAATCAATAGTTTTTGAGCGATTAATTGTTAATATCGATTTTTTCGTTACGAACATAGTTGTTTCCCAACTTTGATGTTTCAAACTTTGTTGACGAAGCGGCACCTCCACTGCTATTCTAGCCTCGCCGTCCATCTCACTCCCTAGCCCAGTCTCCACAGCTATCACCAGCTTCCACCGCCACTCCCGCCCCTCCCATCCCCTGACGGCACTGACACTGTCGGATGCCAACGCTTAATGCGATTCGCGAGACATCTCACCCCGACATGCTAATCCGCCTCCGCCGCCGCCTCCGCCGCACGTGCTGAGCGGGTCACGTCTGAAGCGCTCCAAATTAACACGCTGCCGGGGCTGGTCGTTCGGAACATGGTTACCGAGACAGATGCGCTCATTGGCATAAAACGGTTACTAAATACTGATCGTTACTTAACTGGTGCCAGACATTGCATTTTCTTTTCTTTATTTGGCCGGAGGAATCAAATTGTTAAGAACATAATTGAAATGTCTCTTTAATTGAAATAATACTATATTAGTATTAATCATAAACTTAAAATTAACAGTACAATTTTTCCACAAATGAAAATTTAATGTGGTCTAAATAATTAATATTTATTAAAGTAGCTGTTATTCTAATTATTTTCATCATATTGTTGAAACATAATGGAAATATTTTTTTTTCTGAAAGCAGATAACTGAGTCAATCTGAAAATGGCAACAATTCCTTTTGTAGTTTTCTATTGTACAGTTCATGTGATTGACAAACAATTAAAAGTCTTGACTTTACATTACATTAAGGTCGACGTTTTGTATTTATTTATAGCAAGAATATAATAATATTAAGCTTTTCTTTAAAGGATTTCACATGTTTTACATTGGTCAATTGAATTAAATAAGTGTAGTGTATGTGTAGTAGTATTATAACACTGTGAAGTCATATATTGAACAAAACGAAGATTACGTTTATAAATGTTTTGTTCAATTAGAAATTATAATTGAAGACAAATCTCTGGAATACTTGAAATGGAAATGTAATGGCTGTGAACAGATTCAGAGTAAGAGCGAGAGGCAACATATTTAAGATGGAAAGTTTATGGAAGCTTCAAGTCCGCAGCTATTATCAAAAAATGTTGAAACATGCTCATGAATCAAATATTGAGCACTGTGTTACCAGAACATGCATCTTGCAAATGACAGTGATCTTTTTTGTTTCCTTGCAAAAATTGGGAAAGTTGAAGTGTGAAAATTGAAAACATTATTTACTTTATAATGAATATTTTTAAATATTTAAAAACATATTTATTTTACTCATTTTACTTTGCATTGTAAGACAAAAAAATTGGTTACTTTGGTAATAATCCAAAAAATTCTCAAAAACTGATCCATATTTTTCTTTAAATTTTATCTTTGTACACATCAAGAGATGGCAAAAGAATGGTTTTAGTCCCATATGTGACGATTTCTCAATTTCGAAATTGCAAACAGTTAATATTTCAAAAGTACAGAAATGAAGATGGAGATGTTAGCTTTAAACAAGATCTGTTAAATAAACATTTATACTTTATAAAAGTTTATAAAAGATTATGGAGGTTGTGGGAAAAAAATGGTTTTTGCGGAATTTGTGCTTGAAATTTATGCAATTTCTAAAACAAAATCCCCAAAACTGCTTCAATTTTTTTATTTAAACTTTCTCACCGCACGTATGAAATGTCTGTAAAAGATTGTACCATTTCGGCAAACTCATCCTGTTCCGAAAATTACAAAAAGTTAACATTCCAAAACTGCAGAATGGAAGACAATTAGATTTTTAAGCGTCGGTCTGAGTTAGGACGTCAGACCGTTTCCAAGGCGCTGGGGTAAGACGCACTTATTGTTAACTTAGAGAATATGAGTTCGAATCTCGGCGCGGAATAATTTTGTTGCTGCTTGAAAAACCTTGTCAGGTTCCTGTAGTAGGGCCGTTAGAAATAACGCGAGAAAGTATGTGATGTAACACCACTTGTTTCAGACAATTGCTTCCAAAATGAAAACATTTGTCATACCGAGGAATCAACACGTCTTCCATCTGAAATAGGTGTTAGTGTTTGACAGCCACTTGCAACCCGCGGCGCTGCCATACGGTTGATGCTGTCTAGACTTGAATTTATCGAGAAGTAAGGAAAAGCTAGAAATCGCGGGAGGGGGACAATTCCGATGGGAGGTGTTTGTGCAACCTAGTCCGGATCTTGCCACAGCGATTCCTTTCTTTTCTTAATCCTCAAGAAATTCGTGACTGGTCTGCATTATGCGTATCACAGTATTGCAAAGTGCAGGTAATTCAAACACTGGTACTTATCTCAGGAGATAGGGTTCACCGACATAGGGAGACAGATCCCATGGAATAGATCAATTTTGGTAATAATTATGTGAAAAATGAGTGCAAAATGTGATTGCCACAAAAAGATTCCATGAAATTGCGTTTTCTTTTGGCTGATGGCCTAGGAAAAAGTTATTTCTGAATTTGCCTCGTAGTACGGTATATAGTTATGTATAAATTAATTAACTCAATAATGACGAAACTATGATTCAAACTTTCTCCTTTTGAATAGAAGTACACTGTTTTAATACAAGTAAGTATTCTCAAATTATTTTGAAGTAATTCAATAAATATTCTAATACTGCACTTGTAGTAATCGCTTATGGCATTAATAAATGCAAATACTCTATACATTTATTTTGTTTATCTTCAGTTAGATACCGGTGATGAAGTTGACAAATCATAGTTTAACTTCCCCTAAATTAACTCCGCCCTACTTCTCACCACATACATATGCATATGTGACTCACATTCACTCAAAATTCGGGTGTATTTTCTCTTTGCAACCGGTACTGTTTCAGTATTAATATTTATGCGCGTACGCGGGTGCAGGGAAACGCCATTAGTGTTATTAAATACGCACACCGAAAGTTGTAGAGGCCTCCCGCCGCTGGTACCTAGGTTCGGAAATGTGTCGGCGGGTGCGCGCCGCGCCGGGCCGCGCAGTGCGGTCATGTGGGTGGCGTGTGTAGGTGAGTGGGAGTGTGGGTGTGGGTGTGGAAGTGGGAACAGCGCTTCCGCCGCGGTGGCACGTCGCGCTCCGCTGAAGCGCGATCGCGTTTTTCGAGAATGAATTTTACACGCGGAGCCGCCACCTCGACAGCGCTGCCTGCGCTCGGGCGGCGACCGGGCGGGCGACAGAACGCGCGCGCCCAGCGGGCGAGAACTACGAGCTCACTAATGCCGCGGG
>BOPP01000019.1:4419914-4492261 GCA_017312745.1 Gryllus bimaculatus | reverse complement strand
GGGGGGGGGGGGGGGGGTTTCAAGGGTCTCGCTGGGAATGCAGTAACCGAAGCTGGATCACAGATTCATTTCCGGTTGATACTGGGACATATCTTATAGTTTTAGTTTTCAAGGATTATTTTATGAAAAGTGGTTTTAGTAAAATTTATTTTCATTAGGGTCATTACATTCCTAATAGATTAAATATTTTTATATTGTCTAAATTTAAGTTCAAATTATTATTATTATTATTATTATTATTATTATTATTATTATTAATAACAACAACAACAACAACAACAATAATAATAATAATAATAATAATAATAATAATAATAATAATAATAATAATTGGTTAAAGTGATTGATTTTCGTACTTGTACCAGGATTCATTGTAATGGTTCTGTTGAAGTAGTTAGCCAATGAAGAATGAGGTGGTACTAGTTTTTCATATCAGAACTTTCAGTACTTTTCATAAGATCTCATGATTCTCTCTTTAGATATAATCATACCTGTTGTCAGAAAACGCATTCTTAATAAAAAAGTACTTTGTAATCTTGTATATTTCACATACGAATAAAATTCGACGATTCTTTAGCAATATTTTTGCTACTAAAATCGAGAGAAACTTTAATTTTATTTACCAAATCGAGATATACATGCCCAGAAATTTTTGCGTGAATTTCCTTTTAAGATTTAAGGGTAGCGTATTTTCAAAAATTCGTTAGCTGGAAGCTCACTCAAGGCGCATCCGCCGCTTTCCCCCTTTCTTCAACCGTTTCAGAGCTCTGCCATCGCCGAAGGCTTTGTGGCTCTTCTCCGAGGCGGGAGACGCTGCACATTCTTTGCGCCGTAATTGTAGGTGCCGCTCAGGCCGTCATCATCTCCACTTTTCCGCTCGCTGTGAGACGCTTTCTGCTAGCCGCCGCCGCCGCCACCATCTGTGACTTTTGTGGTGGCCCAAGCGCACCGCGCTGCACCACGACTGTCACACTAGCGTCTCTCGAGGCTCTCCGACGCACGCCACCTGCGCGACGGCCCTCGAGTTCCACGCCAACGCCCTCGGGCTCTCACCTCGGGTGGAAATTTTGTAGTGTTTTCCGAAGCCCTGAATCTGCTTAGAGCTCTGCTGATGTGGTGGGAATGTGCCGTAGTACAAAAAGAATGAAAAAGAAAATTGCACTAAAACGTGTGTGCTATGTGAAGAGGTTAAGTGATGTGCATAACTGTATTTCACATTGCGCGCGATCAAAAAAATTTGCATTATTAAACGAATCTGAAGTTACTGAGCAAGAACATTTTGTTCGAATATTGAGAAGATTTTTTATTGATGGTGTGTTAATGTGAAACACCTTACGTTTGTAAACATTAAAAATGGTTTTGTACCCTTAAAAAAATATCATAAATCTAACAGAAAGTTAAATGCATTAAAAAATACATACGTACTCTAATATTTTCATGTTAAGACACTACTCTCTTTGAACATTTTTTTACTATTTTATTATTTGTGTTATAATGTTAATGGCTGATTTTAACAAAATATGTTTTGCCTAACATACTAATTAAGAGAAATATCTTGACGGTCATGCATATGAAAATCGTTATAACGGTTTAGACCACACAAATACAAATTCTAGTCAGAATATTTATAAGTCAGTAAACGAAATTGAATATTTATACCTATTTTACCTTTGGAAAACCAAATAAACAGTAGTTTTGTATTATTATTATAACTATTATTTTATTATTATTACAATTTTTTATCTTTATTTACATTTTTTAGGAAATGTTTTTTTTTTATGAGTATTTGCATCAAAATGCTGGCGTCGGTAGCCCAATTACTTAACCATGCTATGTGAAGTCATAGAGGTTAAGGAACTCAAGACACCGCGGGTTCCGAGTTGGGTGATCGTTTGCAAATCCTGGGGATCTTAACTTCGCTCAGATCCTGCCCGAAGCGATAAAAGGCAATGGCTGTCGACGGCTAGACTATGACCGACTAGCTTAGAAACGCAGCATATTTCAAAAGTTAAAAAAAGTCACTATGTGGATTCATGAAAATATTATTTAAAATTGTCACTGCTCGTTTGCTGAAATGTAATACTACGAAGGCACCCTACTGTTCAGCACTGGGACGGATGAATTTCATATTTATTTTAATCTTACCTATCGTGCAACGTTCTACTTTACGTTTTTGATGAATAATTCTATCTAATCCTCTCTTATATTTTATTTTTCTTCTCTCATTTCTCTCCTTTGGATAACTAAACTCTTCCATTTTGATTTCTTTTTCTCTTATTATTCAATTTCATTCTAGGTTAGTTAACTCTCTCTTTCCTCTAAATTTACTCACAAATTTTACTCATTTTAATACTATTATCTAATTATTTATCCTAAATAAATAAACTACCCTACGTGGTACACAAAATACCATTTCTCTTTTCATTTTATTTTTACATTTTCCCATACATCAAATAATTTGACTAATCCATAATCTAGCTATTTGCCTTAGTACACTTCGTCAATCATTTTTCCAAACAGAACCAGCCTTCACTCCTTACATTACCTTTGTTGCAGTACACACGATTCATTTATTCACATTACTTTCGTTCCAATATTCAAAATATATAAATATAATAAATTGTACGTTTATAATTGTACGTTTTCTAATTTTGTCTAGATGAGTTTCACTAATTGGCAAGCTTTTAGTTTAAATTCGTTTCTTACAACCTTCTCCATATGTTAAGACAATACTCAGTCAATATATTTGTGTTTCTCCTTTGTGTATTGTGTGCCCTGAAATTACATACTTATATTGTGTTCTCAGAAGAGTATTGTACGTTAAGTCGCCATCCTTATTTGAGGTTTACCTGGGTGTACTCAATCTCTAGGACGCATGCCGGGATGGTCCCTTGCTTCCAGTCCCAAGAGCAAATGTAAAATAAATCGTTGGCTGAGGGGTGGGGGATGTTGGGTCCGGTTTTCAAGTTTTGGGAATATTTGAATTGTAAACTTTTCCTAAATTTTCAGATTTATAATTTTTAATTTTGGGGAATGTTTTAAATTATAAATCTTAACTAAACTGAAACGATCATAACCACGTGATTAAATATTTTTTATTAATAACTGATTATATTTATAATACAATCTTATATTATTATTTATTATGAAATATACATACAACTATTTACCACTATTTTGCAATGTATTCTAATTCTCTCGAAAGTTGAACTATTGACTTGATGTGTTTTTCCATTATAAGCTGACAAGATGTCCTCTCTTTCTAGTTTTGGTTAGGGGTAATAATTTAAAAATAATTATTTCAGCTTCTTAAAAACCCCTTTGTAACAATTAAGGACACTTATCAACAGTACACTAATTTAAACACTTAATTTCAATTCCTCTTCTATTCCTAACTTGCTGAGTCACAAAAAGATACTTTCACTAAGTTTGAGTACTATCTCGTAGAGTGTTTAAGTGTAATCCCTTGATATATTTCTAATTAGTTTTAAATCCATCTCATAACTTGAAGTTAATAAATTTAAACACACAAATGGCGGGAGAGTGTTCCTTCCCTCCTCCTTCGCCATCACTCCTATGTCAGAAACTCTTTCACGAACGTTTTTCTTAGAATTCCCTTTTTATTATGTACTATTGTATTGAAAATGTTGAAAGTGGTTAGGCAAAAGAGCAGGCCAAATGTCCTGAGCCTCGCAACCAACAACGATATTTACTTACTTACTTATTATTTACATACTTACTAGAGGACCCGGCAATACTTCGTTATAGCTATGATCACAGCTTCTGTTCACGTTTTACGCTGCGCTCTGCAAATATTTTAATAGACGAAAGACTCGCGATTTGTTCCATCATATGATTTGGACATGGTTGTGAAGTGTCCTATTGTTAAAACGTTCTCCCTCATGCTTGGGCATAGATTCGCTATGACACTGTCTTGGAGAAATTTTATTTACTATTACTATACAATTATTAAAAATTAATTATTAAAATAATTCGATTTACGTCTCCGTGGTAACGTTCAAGTAATAATTTCGGCTGATATTTCACAATTGCAGGGGCAGAATATGCAGCGAAGATGCGCTTACTACTTGAGGGTACGGCAGGTTGCGTAGAAAGTCTGTTCAGGGGCGCATGAGTCAGCATAAACGCATAAAATAGCAACGCTACCATTTGTGTATATGTGCGAGAGGCACATGCACCATTTTACTCTCCCTATTTTCTTGGCGCAAATGCAAGCAATACGTTGCCGAAATTTTATCGCAATCAAATGAACCCACAAAGAACGACCAAATAAACAAATAAATAAACATTATATACTAGATTTATTTATGAAAACGGAGGATTGCTCAACGTTCGACGCCAGTGTGAATGGCCAGAGAATATTACGAAAAATGTGTCATTTAAAAAAAAAGATGTCAGATGAAATTAGCATTGCCACATGTTAGATATATTAATAGTGGCAAATAAATTTTAATCAAATCATAGGGATGTTTCAAAGATATTTAAACCAGATTTTTTCAAAGCAGGCTCCCAAAATTTTCTTCATACCTTTTGAAGGATATATCAAAATGGAAGAGCAATAATCGTAATTGTCTTCAAAACTTTTTCTTTTCCAAAACTTACACATAACTATATATTGTTTGGCTCACGTCGTCGTGAATAGAAATGCATTTTACAGTTATCACACATCTTTGAAATGATCATTCATGAAGTTTCTGGAAACTCTGAACATTGTTAAGTGTAAACGAAATCAAACCAACTTATTCTATGAAACACTCAAAAAACATACTACCCAAAACTGCTCCGATTCTACTTCCCCACAAATTTACTTATGATTCCACAAATTTCCAAATATTTATTCTTCTATGATATTTTAAAAGCTTCATTTCAATTTACTATTGTGGGAATGAAAAAAGAAAATCTGAAAAAATGTTCTTTGTTAGAAAAAAAACTATTTAAAATATAAACTTTCTGGTAAGAAAACTAAACCATCGGAGTAATTAATTTGATATATAAACATTTTATACTACAAATTTGCATGTAAAATTATTGAATTTTGAAAAATTTTTTCGTTAATAAATAAATTGAAGAAAGTTTTTAAAGTTGAAGTAGCTTTATTGAACTTCAATATGCTACGAATACTGTTGACCGTCGTTGAGATAAATACATTCAGCATGGATATGCATTTTAATGGCTGTGTCTGCAACAAAGAGGTAATTTTACGTGTGAAGAGGATTTACAGATATAGTGTGCTTTGTTTCTGTCACTTGGGAAAAAAGGATTTGTACATTGTATCTGTTATCTTACAAATTTGTCATGTAGTTGTGATCGTATAATATAATTATTACAACGAATTCCGGAAAGTGTATGCCGTATTCTAGCATCCCTAACTTGTCTTGCACGATGGTTACTTGTTATTTTACGCTCTAGTAGTTTCTGACGCGAATATTCATTACTTGAATTTCTATTTAATGTACATCCATGCTATTTTGATTCCGAGTTGGTTTGTCTTCAGAACGAAGAATGCGCGGTTAATGGAAATATCACACGTAACGAAATTTGAGTCTGTTAATTGCTGTTTTTTCTCTCTGTTTTTTTGTTCTGCTTCGTCACCGTGGCCTGCTGTTCGACGATTTCTACTCTCTTTGCTCTTTGATGCGCGATTGCACTTTTTTGAGTTGTGAATATTGTATTTTTCTATTCTATTTCTTCCATAACACATTTCCAGCCTCTCTGATGTTAAAAAAATGTGGAGTAATTCTTCTTTTACATAGTCGTCATACGTAATGAAACGCAGTAAGTCATTACCTTTTCCCTTATCGTCCAAGTAATCACCCCTATTAGAACCCGAGCTTCCCAAACAGTCACTAATCCAGGATATCGCGGTATCTGGAGCTGCTTAACTTCCATGAGTTCATTGAACTTGGGTAAGAAGTTCGGCTACCGGAGAAGGCATGGAAGTGCAGACGCATCCCCCCCAAAAAAGCAGATTGGTACAGCACTTCTGCACAATTGTTTATCTGTCGAATTAATCCATTCATTCAGTATCTTTGAGAATGGTTATTATCGAAATCCTTTGAAGCCTGGTGAAACTTTTCTTCTCTTTTTGCAATAAGTATTTTCAACAAAATGAGGTAAAGCTTCCTCATAATGTTGTGAAAAACGCAAAAACTATTATTATTTGCAATTTTGGATCCTTAAAAATAGTTTTTATTATTAACATCAACCTTGAGGGATGTTGGCATCGGCAAATAATAAAATACGAGGTAAGAAAATTTTTAGCTTCTGTCATAGAGTGACAATAACACGATGACATATCATTGTATTTATGAATCGACTTCTCACTTCAAAATTTGAAGTATATACTATGCAGAGTATAATTTTTTGAAAATGAATTGAAACCCAAACTAAGACTACGTGTGCGAGGTGACTAAAATTGTAAAATTGCGGCGTGTTTTACACTATTTTGGTCTCTGTGCAGATATAATTTGTTAGGGAGAGCAAGAGGTTTTGCAACTGGCTTATGACTTATGCAAGCTGACATTAATTTATTTATTAAGTCCCTTCCTTGCGAGCGTCCTAGAAGCAATATTGCGGCTTTTGTGCTTTCCCTTACTACGTATCGGCAACGAAGATAACTGTATAGAAGATAATCTCGAGGGAGGGACTAGATTGCACTTAATGCCAACACGCCGTCGCTCCGGGCCAGGTAGGCCCAGGCACCTTCCGCAGCCGGGCGGGAGTTGGGAGAGGGGCGGTCGGCGCCGCCGCCGCTGCCACCGCAACAGGTGACAACCGCATCGACCGCCGTTTTGCCTCAGCAGTGGAGAGCGGTCGCGCCTAATCTGCTTGTTCCCCAAGGGCCTTGCCCCAGCCTTACCCTCACGCTAGACGAACGCCTTGCCGGAGCCTTCGCGATAGAACGGGAACGCTGGCCGAAAGGCGGATTTACGATGTAATTCGAAAGTGACGTGACTAGGACGTAAGTGGTTCACGCAAAGAGGTCAGGGCGCGGAATATTAAGAATGCTTAAGTTCCATTTTCTTTGATTTCTTTGCGTTTTTAAATCACATACAGTAAACATCAGGAACAAACGTTCTGAGGGCGTGCACTTTACAACAACAAAGTTATGACTAGCATAATAACAATAAGCACCATTATATGTCAAGTGAAAAGTCTTGCAAAAACTTCAATTTGGATTTCCAATGCAACAGGAAGTCAGTTTTGGAATCATTTCAGCAAGAAATTTCTTAAATAATGTAATTAAATCTATATTGAAATTATTAGGACTTTAAAGTATCTTTTTACGAATAGAGAAAAACCTCGTCAGCACGAACTCGCATAACACGAATTTCACTGTAACAGAAAAAAAACAGAATCCCAACAAGGAGGATTATTGTTTTAGGATATACAATGTATGGCGTACAAATAGTTACACACTTAAGTTTTTTTACTCTGCTACGTTGTTTGTATGTAGCTGAGCCTATTGTGATGTTCCAGATGGACTCATCAAGACACACAGTTTCAATATATTTAATAGGGGAAAATACAACATGTTTGTATAGACAAGTGACTATTCGGGAGCGTAGGAACATTTATTTATGACGCCGGAGTTGACGAACTGGTGAAATTCAATCACACCAGTGTAAATAAGTAAATAACAATATATTTGTGTGAATAATATGCGAGTATACATTAGGTTTTCCAAGGGAGCTAAAGGAAAACATAACGTTGATGTAAAATAACTGAACCCTCCGCTACGAAAACACTATGTAAATAAATACGTCTAAATTTAGAAAATTAACCTTGAAAATACATTACAACATAAGTGAACTAGGAGAATGAATATCTAGTTAACTTACGTATGGGATATTATCCGGTTCAAAGCAAAATTAAACAGAAAACGCTATTTTTGTGAATAACATTATAGTGACAACTAAAAGACAAAGACGGAAATTCTTTTTCAAAAACTTAAAGGACTTCTGGGCAAATGAAGAATAGAATGCGTGAGATGGCAGGAGGAGACATGTTAACTTGTGAAAGTATGGTATGAATAATTAAGGGGGATCAACTTTACAGCATAAAATATGGAACAAACTATAATAGTTGCAGTATGGAAATGGTAACATAGAACCAAAAGTAATTGATAAAGAGGAGCAATGCAGCTACGGGATACAACAAAGGGTAGCAAAGGGAAGTGATAATTCAGATTTTTCTTTTTTATTGATACGACGACGTGAGAAGGCCAATGCATGTTTCGTAAAAGAAAACCATTTTAAAATTCAAAATAATATAGTCATGTGTAAGCGCACATATGTGCGTTGGCATGAATGAGTTTGCAAAAGTCAAAAGCGAATAAGTATTTTGGTTCAAAGGCAAAAATATATTTATTTGGTATATGTTTCTGTGTTGTTTTCAAGTATGTGTGTACCAGCCAGGAGAGAGGCAACAACGCTAAGTAATTTTGTTATGAATAAATGAGGTTGCACCGGCATTGACAGTGGCGATAATTATTTTGAAAATATTTTTGTGTTTCTATTAGATTAGGAACGTCGAAGTGCAACTATATATCAAATATAGAAGGGGCTTTGTGCTCACACGACCCAAATAAATTTCATAAATGGTAGTTCCATCATTGTATGTGTTATTCATATTTTATAAACTTTGCGAAAAAGTAAACCGTTTCAATTGGTCTCTCCATCATAAGGCGAAATAAAAATATTATTTTTGTTAAAATAAAAAGGGAAGGAATTGCCAGGGATGTTTCATTATGTTTAAAACGGTTTTGTTCACTTTTTGTTTTTTATGCTTCCGTTTATATGTTCCTAGTACTGTTAGGATTTGCAAGAAAAATGAAATCAATTGTGAAAAGTAATTAATGTGACAGTTGAAAATATTTACTAAAAACAGGATAGAGTTTTAGGGAAGATCAGATTCAGTAAGATCAGGAGTGAATGAGTTGTTATGAGAGAATCGAGAGATCATTTTGAATCAACTTTATCAACGCTTAATGCCCCTCGTATGGTAATTTAATTTAAAAAATTGAAAGAGAAGGTTGTATTTAATTGAACTACGTGAACAATGCAGATCAGCATGAACTGAGGAATATGAATATCTGTTTGGGTGTCTAGAACATATTAAATAATACCACAAGGCGACTAACGGCAGAATTTCAAGAAATTCTTTGTTAACTTATCTCTTGCACTTCCAGCAATAATTTAGGTATAGTACGCTTGGAATGTGCATATGCCTGCGACCATAGACGCGCGTTGATGATTATTAGGCTCAAGGGCTCTGAAGGGCACTTTACACCACGGCGCTCTCTACGCAACGCGCCGCACAATGAAGTACGATTATTATGACGTCTTCATTGCGTATTCTTCCCCTGTATTGTGAAATTTCTCCTGGGAGAGACAGATACAGAGAGAGACAGAGAGGGTAACAGAAAGAAGAGGCCAGAAGAGTACAAGCAGAGACAGTGGAGTAATAATTATTAATATAATAATATATATATCTATATATTATATATATTAGCCTCTATAAATTAATAAATATACAAAATCATAGTATTCTAAGTGAACCAGTTGTTGTTCTCTTCTAGGCCATTTTCGGGTTGTCTAATGATTCTCTTTCGTCAGACCCATTCACAAATGTGACATGTTGTTCTAACTACTTCTAAAACTTCTAAATAACCGCAGATCATCCAGTTATGTTCCGTATGGCTTTCATTTTTAAGTAGTAGTTCAAGATTATGTCTCCAAATTATTTGCCTGGGACAGATACTACAATGATAGCATTTTATAGGAATACACATTTTAAACGCCTCTTGCTTATATAAATGAAAAACCTCTATTAATTTTTTTATATTGTGTTTCTAACTTTTTTCACGAATAGAGTACAGAAGAGGGCAGATCGAGGCTAGGTAAAGCGGGGATTCGCAAAGCAGGACTGGGTAGAGCGGGGCTGGGCAATGAGGTTTGGGGCAGAGTAGAGGTAGGCAGAGCGGGGATGTGCAGTGCGAGGCTGCGCAGAGTAGGGCCAGGAGAGCGGGATTGGGCAGGACGGGGCGGGACAGAGATATACATGAAAGGAATGCAAGTGCCTGGATGTACCTTGACACAGCGAGAGAAAGCATGATGGCGCGGGGCAGTGAGAGGAGAGATGCAGGCAGGGAAGAGAGGCCTGCGATGAGGTGGGGCGAGTTGATGCGTGGCAAGACGAAGAAATGCCGCTGGAGAACAAGACAAGGCATCGCAGAGTGAGGCGAGGTGAGGCTTGTCAGGGTCTGCGAGGCCTGGTCAGGGCGATGCAGAGCGAGGCGGTGAGAAACGAGGCCAGGCGGGGTGAGATGAGGGGCGAGGTAATGCACGCGGAGGCGTGGAGGGGGGCAGGGGACATAATGCGATCAGCGCGCCGGGCCACGGCGGCTGTGAAAACACGAGGCGCGCGCTGGAAAAACGCTCGGGGGCAGTACGGAGCTCAAGTCCCCGGCGCACGGTCTTCGAGTGTTGACAGTCGACGGCGCGTAGCCCACGTCTCCACGCTGTGCTTGTCTTGTCCACACCGCAGTTCACCATCAGTCCACCGCGCTGCTCTTCAGATGCCAGAATTAATACACGTTCATTGACTTCTCCACCATACTTAACCGGCAAAGATGGCTGAGGATATTCACTGAAGTACCTGCAGTGCCTTTGACCGTGAGGTCTTGGGTTCGATTCCCAACGTGGGAGTATTTTTAACATTAGCTACATGGCTATGTCGAATTCAGTCGCTGTCTGGAGGAAAACTAGCGGCCGGCTGCTCTAATCGGTAGTTTTTTCTGATCAATACCAGGCGAATGACCGAGCAGTACCCTAATAAATGGACCGTGGATCGCGCGCGATGTTTCCTTCCTCATTGTCATCTTCGTCCTTGTCCTTTACTCTCTTACATACACTTACATTCACTACATTATCACATATGCCGGAAGACCAGTCAAGAGCGTTAGCGCTTTTCTCTATTGGGACGGCAACCCGCTGGAGATACTTGGTTGGGGAAAATTCTCGGATGCCGAGTAGGTCGCCGCCGGATCTCGCCATCCTGCGGGGAAAGTTCACCGCCACCTCCTACGACAAATCTATATCGCGACACTACTGTCATGACGTGTCTATTTCTGCATATTTTTGTTTTACTTCAGGAAATGTGAAATACTACATGTATTAATAGTATCACATTTCTTCCTAACAAAAGTATAACTTTTCGACTGAGCTGAATTTTCTGCAGTCATTTGTCATTCATCAAACTTTACCTTTTCCTTTAAGCATCTGCCAAACGTCTGTGACTTCCATTCCTATCTCGATATTTCCTTGTGTGTTTACTCTTCCGTTACCAAGTGTCGGTTCCAGAATCACCTCCAAACGACTCGTCTCGGCCGGATCATTTCCGTGTCTTCCTACCTCGTCTTAACTCACTCTTGCGACCCGCGTCGTTGTATCGCACACCCTGTCGTAAAGCGTTTAGCCATGTTGCACCTTCAACGTCTGTCAGCACTTCTTTACGACTTTCCCGTTTTAAAACCGACTTCTCGAGCATTGTCGTACCACTTCGTTTTATCATCCCTCTAAGTATATTACCTCGGTTTTATATATCTTTATTGACAGTTTTAAAATTGTTGTCATTTCCCCATACGATTCTTCATTCTTCACTTGTTTTAGCTTTGTCCAAATACAAATATTTTGCTTTCTTATATCCCGTTTTCCTCTTTCCTATCATTTATTTCTCTATGAAAATTTCTTTGACAAAAATATCCATTTCTATTATGATAGATTTTTCAAAGTACTTCCCCCAGAATTCTAAATGTGTTGGTGAATTTCATTCGCAGTTGTGAAAAGTTCTTTAGAAAAGAAAAACAAGAACATTTAAGATTGCGCGTGAGACGAGTTTGCGTTGAAATCCAAAGCTGTTATTGCCTCCATCTTAAATTTCTAAGAACTAAAGCTATTATTTCCTTTTTATTTGCCCTTTGAATTCTGACAATCGGAAAGTCAACAGTGTGTCTGGTTTTGAAATTCTCTCCGAAACCTTAGAACACCACGAAACACAGTGTGAGTGCCACTGTTCTTTGTTACTCTGTCACCTACCTCTTCACACTTTCTTTCTGGTTTATCCTCTTCAGTCCGTCGAGTTCTCTTTATTCAGCTCTGTCCCAGCGACTGACGCTAAGTCTACGCCCAGAGCCCACCCCTCTTCGCCGCTGTCACCTCTGACGCGGCTGCGCTCCAGGGAATAACGACGCGGGCAGATACGGGGCGCTACAGACACGACGGCGGCAGCACAGGTGATGGTGATGATGGCGGCGGTGGGGGCGGTGGAGGTGGTGGCGGGGATCGCGACGGTGGAAATGGTGGCGTTAAAGGGAGCAATGGCTTCGGTGTGGGCGGTGGCGTCGATAGGAGGTAGAGACAGTGAAGGCGGCGGAGCGAGTGACGAAGGGGTGATGGCAACGACGGGGGCGGTAGCGTCGATGCAGGCGGTGGTGACGGTGATGGTGGTGGCAGTTGTGCAGAGGAGGTTGTGACAGAAGAGGTGGCGCCGTTGGTAGCGGAGGAAACGGCGTTTGCGGTACAGTGGCAACGCTGGAGTGGGTGGCGGCGGCGGCGGCGACGGCAAAGGCGAAGGCTGTGACCGAGACGGAGGTGGAAGCTGCCGTGGCGACGCGGCGGTGGCAGGCGCTACAGTCGCGAGGGAGGAGGCGGAGGCGGAGGCGGAGGCGGGAGAAGGGGCAGGTCGATTCGCAAGAAACGGATTTACAGCCGCTCGCCCCCTTTGAGGAACTCCCCGGTAGGGGAGGGGGCGGGGCGGGGCAGGGGCCCGCCGCGACCGCGGGGCTTAAAGGGCGCGGCGCGACGCGGCGCGTCGGTCGTTTGCTTTCATAGTTCGCGCGAAGAGACTTGGAGCGGAAAATGTCGGCGGTGCCGAAGGAAAGTCAAGAGATTGAAGCACTTTGGAGTGTGTTCCGTAGCCAACTACCCCTCAGGGCGGCTGCCGTCACGTCGCCCAACTTGGCGCTTTGCAAACGTTTTTAGCCGTGCCTAAACAGTTAAACATTACGCTTTCCTGAAGATTATTTAATTTTATCATGCATTTATACTTTTTCGACTGGTTTATATACTCGGAAAATTTCTAAGAACATTTGTTTTCATCTTAGATCTCTCACGCGTTTTAATACTGTATTTTCTTTTTATGAAAGGTATGAATTGTAAGAGGAATAAGGGTTCATTTTAATCACTATCGCTCAAGTTGCCACACTGCTATAATATAAACTTGCATTTCTTAGTGCATAATAATTTCATCTCTTCAATATTATTAATCTCAATGACTCTGACATTTCGCCTTACCTGTGTAAATTGACGTAGTGAGCCCTTTCAGTGTCCCACAGTGACCATTCTATTTCGCTGATAAGCATTTTTCAGTGTTGAATCTATCCTCGCAATAAAATGATTACTTCATTTTGGTGGAGTGTAGCCGTACAAACTCATCTTAAGTAAAGACGGCGAATAGTATAGTACTTCCTATCGCTATTTTCTCAAGATATTTATTAGAACGTTAGCAGTGAAGCACAGCCTAGTGTCGAAGGACGATGCGTATCTTTGGGCCATGGTGTCAACGATGTCTTCTTCCTTAACCGCCCACAGGAGGCAGAGGCGCGATATGCTGAATGGTTTTCTTCGCATGAACGGGAGTCATATTAAGCCACACCCCTTTCACTTTTCCTCCGTCCCACCGTACCGCATGGACACGACACATTGCCACATGCTTCGTGCACCCCCTGAACTAATTCTAGTGACCCTGCAGACTCTGAACTAATTCCAACCACATACCACTTCCATGTTAATCTACACACATTGTTTAGGGACTACATTATTATGGCAGTTCGTATACTCAACTCTACCACCCACTCTTCTTTGTTTCTTTGCCGGTTAAACTCTTTCAGTGGCGAATCCACCTATGTCCCAGTGACAAAGGTGCCTCTGATAACTGCCTTACACATCGGTGACACTGATAACTACATTTTATCTAATAGTATCTACCTTTTATCTAATAGTAAGATTTCTTAACAAATGGAAAACAAATATTAATGGTTTATTTTGACTATTCCACTCTTGAAATTAAAACCAATAGTGTTTAACTATACATACAAAATACCCCCCCAATCAAAGTTTATCACTTTTCCATCCGTTTTTTCTTACCGCTTCTACCTACTGGCCAGTCATAAACTATGACTCATCTATCTTAGGAGGAGGTATACATCTATCGCTCCAATAAATGTCCAATAAACAGCGTACGTACTATATCATAACATCTAATTTTAACATAAGCTTTCAGTTATTTTCAACATGGCGCATTTGGCGCATTTTGAGACTCTGTTGGACTAATTTCACAGTTCTATTAAATACCATTCGAGCTTTGCAAATTCTCAGATAAATCCCCTCCTCTCTTCGCGAGTTGGGGATTTATCAACAATTTCCAATACACTCGTGGTATTACCTATGATAATTCACCAACAGTTAACAAATACGTTTGTACTTTTCGGTAAAGAAGACAAGCATGATATCAAATAAAATTCTCAACATCGTATACCTTCCAAAACTGTTATTTTTAACAATATAATGTATTTGAAATACTGTTTAAAACACACGGAACAAAGTAGTGTAATTTTCGAGTGTCAAGTTCGGTAACTATGACTTTTTTGCAGTATGTGTATAATGGATGTCAAAACCTCTTTTTTGATGCGCCAATGCAGTTGGCAGCATCGTGCTTCTGTAAACATCGTTTCTCACTTGTTTACATCGTGTGCTTCCCTTTTTCAATTTCCATAGAAATTGACAAGTTAGGAAGTAGCTTCCTGTTTTCACTCAATCGACTTGAGTAATTGAAAAACTTCCATATTCTTAAATTATTAAAGAAATAAAAACCCATATGTTCGTAGAAAATTCAAATTTTAGACCACAATTTTGTCCAAATAGATGATGGTTATCTAATTTATTTGGAGGGTGTAATTTTAAATTCACCTGTAATTACGAATAAGTTATTTATTTGGAACAAGATTTTTAATATTGGGATTTTTATAACATACATATTAGGTACTATATTCCTCTATTGTTCTCGTAAATTTATGTGTTTATTGACACAAGAACTTCAACCGAAACTTTGAAATTTTAATGAATTGTTTGTATTAACACAGTTTATTCAAAAGTATATTTTAATTACTCTTAAAAAATGACTAAAATGTGTGAAATGTATCATAAAATAATTTTTTCTGATAGTACCTTCGACTAATTTTTCCCTGAGATACTCAGTTAATGTATTACTCACATACTTTTTACTGAAAGTTAATTCACGATTTTGCGATTTTCCTTACATAAACTATTCTATTTTGAGTGAAAAATAATGGTTAGAATAATAATGAAATTATGACTATTTTGAATTCATACTGCTTGTTGAATTCATAACTATTTTTGTACTACTCCTCGATAATGTACAGTTGAAAAAACATTCTTGTGACATATTTTCTAACGTATCTTTATAATTTTAAAAGAATATCTGCAATTGAAACGTTTTTCAATAAGACAATAATTTTCATTGTTATAAAATGAATTTTTAAGATGGTCAATTTGTTGCACTATATAAATAAATCCAACGAGAATGTTAATGTAGAATGAACATTTGTAAAGAGAAATTATGACACAATACAAATTATTAGTTAATATTCGTGATAGACACGCATTTGAATATACCAATTTAAAGAATATACATCTAGCTTAAGTCGTGCGGTCTAGGCGTAATGGTTAAAATTAATAAACACTGTCTAGAGATAAAGTGGGATTTAATGTGAAACAAGAAGGGGAGCACTTCGAGAAAAGAAGGTGTTGTGGGACATTATTTGTTCGTGACTCGATAACGTCTTTAACGTGAGGTCGATCAAGTGTATTTTCATTTGCGTGTCACTCGAAATATAATTGGACTACACGCAAAGTGGTAACAGATGGCTTGCTTTAAAAAGAGATAGATTAAAAAAGAAGCTTTCATGCGTTTCAAAATTTATAATGATTATGGGAATGTTGAGTTGTACGAAAGTAAATAGTGAAAAGAGAATCGAGTAAAGATAAATATAATATTGGCCACATTCCGAAATATCAGAAACCACATGATGTAATGTAACAAAGAAAAATAAAATACTATTCGGAGAAATATTTTCTACATGAGTGCAATTGAAAATCAATTCACTACCAACAGATTTGATTTGAAATTCAGTATAAACACGTTACTTCTTGATATGAATGTATTCGTGTTCTCCAAAAGCTTTTCCATAAAATTTACAAATTTGAATAAAACATAAGTCTGTCTCACGTGTTCGTCATGTTTTAAAAGGTACAATCCAAAAAGCATACATTTGTAGATAGAAAATATTGCAATGCACAACAATAATAAAGAGAAGGAACACGAAAGTTACACGTGTATTTACTGGAAACAGCAATGCGGTATCTGAAAACATGTATACAAAGAAAATGACAGTATGAATGAGGGAATGAATAGGCGGAGGAAGTTAAGAAATAATTGGTGTAAAGAAAGAAATATTAGAAAAATAAAGCGAGGAAAAAGTTGGAGGACAAGACAATCCACCAAGTTAAGCATTTTATAGAATTAAATTTAAGTTATTTGTGTAAATTCCTCATATAATACCCCGAATTTGCATTTTAAAAAACGTTCTCACGCGTTTGATCAGGCAGCACTGACATCCTTTAACAAAAGTTCTTATTAAAGAATCACACTCAACTTTACAGACTTTATGAGATCAAATGTAATATTAATAAGTTGAATAACCTCTCACAATAATAATAATAATAATAATAATAATAATAATTAATAAGTAGAAGACGAAAAAGAAAGGAGGAAAGAAAGAAAGAGATAAAGAAAGAAGGAAAGAAAGAAAGTAAGAAAAGGGAACGGAACGTCGCACTGACCGGGGAAGGCGGGCGCCACGAAGTGGTGCATGGCGGAGAGCTGGTTGAAAGCGTCGTCGTCGTCCGTGAGGGCGGGCGGCGCGCCGGCGAGGCCCAGGGCGTTGACGGAGGCGACGTCGTAGGCGGGGGCGGGGGCCGCCCTGCCGGCGCCCGCTAGCAGCGCCACCAGTAGAAAAAGCAGCGACAGCAACGCGGGCGGGCGCGGCGCCGCAGTGCCGGCCTGCGCACACGACCGCCAGCGCCCCTCGTCACTCTCCTGCTACACTCCCGCGTTCACATTGATTTAAACGGAACAGTGCCATTCTTTAAGACTTTTACTACACACTTTTGGTTTTAGAAGCGAAACTTTTATAGGTGCTCTATCTTTTTTGTTTTTAAAGAGAAACTTCTGCAGGCGGGGTAGGTAAATCGACTCGAATCAGCCAAAAAGTGAAAAGAGATTTAACTGTAATCACATTCGGCGACGGCTGCGCTGCTGCATGGAGCAATGCACTGGGAGAACATTTGGAGGAACGTTTCTGGAATTTAGGTTTGGTGGAAAATTTTCTGGGAACGCCTATTGTTTTGAGGGAATTTTTTGTGATTTGTTGAGGAAAACATTTTTGGGAAAGTAAGTCTAGGAGCAAATATGTTGGGGAAACATTTTTGCGTAGAATCATTTTTGGGAGAACATTTTAGAAGCATCTCTG
Source organism: Gryllus bimaculatus (assembly GCA_017312745.1). NCBI lineage: Eukaryota > Metazoa > Arthropoda > Insecta > Orthoptera > Gryllidae > Gryllus > Gryllus bimaculatus. The sequence goes on along the minus strand of BOPP01000019.1, from coordinate 4,474,569 downwards.
AAACATGTGGGAGAACATAGATTAGGCTTAAAAGAGACGGATTTCATGACATTTGTGCTGCCAAATACCATCTGGAAAATGGGAAAATAATAATGGTAATGTGTTACTTATATAAATACATAGAAAAGTTAATCATATTGAATTCATCTATATAATCATAATCACATACACAATTGAAAGTACAGCATTTTTGGAAAAAGATTTGACAAAATGTCAATGATTTGAACTAATTTCAGCTGTATTATACTATTTCTTTCGTTCGAGTATAAATACGTGGATATTATTGAGTAAATAAAAAAGTATATTTTTACTTTCTCGCTACGCGTGCGCAGTACAGAGTTATTTAATGCTGAGCGAAAAAAGGTGAATTTTCGGCAAAAACTCTTATTACAGGGCCCTGGTAACGAAAAAAATGGATAAATTCAGTTGCTAAATTTAATAAAAAATCTTCTAACCCGTGCTGTAGCCAGAATTCATGTTTTGTGGATCCTTGATTCCGAAAAATCAAATGACGGCAAGACGGGTGTCTTTCCGCCTGTGAACAACGCCAGCAGTTAAACCGTTCAGCTGATTTTCTGCAAAATTGAAATTCCCCTGTCGATCTGGCTGATGTCGTGTTTCCCCCTTGTATTTGAAACCGATATTTTAAATTTAAGGGGTACTTTACAAGAAGCATCCGGGACACTTTAAATATGTTCAAAAAGGGAACCATTGTTTTTTATTAAATTTTGTTATTGGATAGTGTGAAAAGAGTTGAAGAGAATGGAGTGAGTCTCATGCTTGTTAAAAACTCTGAGTTTTTGAAAATTGCAGAAGTTCAAAGTTGTTCGGCATCTTCCTACAACTGCAGTAATGAAAAAAGAGATTTTTTCATTATTGAAATCTATTCCTTGAAGATAGATTTTGCAATAAGGATATTTTTTCAAAAATTATAGCACTTTTTGGGTAATTTTGAATGTAAGTACGGGCGAGCGAACGAGCGAGTATGATCTGCTTTAGCACCACAAGTTTATTAAATGAAACGAAATTTGCATGAATTAAATTTCTTTTGTCTATTTACTAATTCTAACCAATGATATTGAAAATCGTTAACAAATAGAAAAAATTCAAAAAAATCAACTTTTCCTATGAGCTAAGTAGATTTACTTTTGCTACGAGTGACCTTCACGGAGTTTTTTAATTCAAGGTTTCATATATATCAATCCCAATCTATGAAGGTTATTATGCATTATTATGCATTTTCATTTTTTAATCTTGTAAGGTTTCATCAAAGAATCATCAAAGAATTCCTCGTAATTTTTGTAACTATTACGTTAAGATAGAAAGTTTTTTATTTCTAATATTTAAGCTATGAAATCATTTTTGTCTATACTGTTTTAAATACTGAACAGGGAACTTCTTGTATCTCCTTTTATAAGTAAACTAGATCATTTTGTTCCTAAATAGCTAATAATGTATTTTTCAATGATTAATCTAATAATGTATTTGTCAATGATGAATCTATAAACTGAAGGACATTCCTAATCTTTTGCTGCTATACGGATATTCCTTAATCGAACATTTAAAATATTAATAGTACGTTTTGACGTATGATCCATAGAAGACACGTAATTTCTATTTTCTCGCAATTGAACTCAGTAAAAATGCAAATTTTAAACAGAAAAAGTCGTATTCCGGGCCCCTGGTACATAAAAGATGAATAAATCTTGTCCTTGTATATATCTACTTGGAGCGACAGCCCGTGAACGGGCTCAGGCCTACCGGCGACGTCCCTGTCTCACGGCCATGGGTTAAGGGGTCACGTGTGGTTAGCATGTACCCTATTCCGGTCTTTTCAACCTGAGAAGTGAATTTTCTCATCGTCACACAGCAACATATTGGGATATTGGGACAAAACTGGAACATTGCAAGGAAAACACATACTATAGTTTTGGCTTGACCGGGAATTGTACCCATGGCCACGTAGTGGTAAGCTAGCACGCTGACCAAGAGATAGTCACAAATCTCAAATCTTGTTCTTATATAAAGTTAATTACTTCATGTAATACGGGTTTAGTCAGAATCCATACTTTGTGGGTCCTTATTACTGAATAATCGATTGACGGCAAAATTGTGTGCCCCCCGTGTTCAACATATGCACCTTAACCATTCAGCCGTTTTTCTCTAAAATTAACATTTCCCGTTCGATTTAACCGAACTGGATGCCCTGCGAGTTTGAAACGGAAATTTTAATTTTGGTGAGTACTTTACGTAAAGCATCGTTTACATTTTCCAAAATTTTCATTTAAATAAAGTTTCCGACGCATCAAAAAGAAAACCCTACCCGAACGATCGCGAAATTTCATGTTTGTGGAAAATGGGATGAACGATTTAAACTAAGCGATAATGTCACAGACGGAAGGTCCGACATTTTTTCCCAGAACACTCTTTTCCGGTGTTAGGGACACACAAAATTCTTACCACATTGTATACCTGGCAGAAAATTTGCTCCCTATAAGAGCAAGAAAAATCCATATTTTCGTATCAGGGACTCAGAAAATGAACTTTTCTATAATAAATGGGCACTTTTTGAACTGACATTACGAAATTTTCTCAATACTTTGTATACTAGGAAACAAAAACTGTGTTTTAATATTAAGAATATTTTTGAATCTGTGTATCGAGCTTATGGGAAGTGTTAATGTATCTGCCAGGCTTGGAATGTTGACCTCTCCTGACAAATGTTTTAATGTTCCTCCAGTGTTCATTGGGTAATGCTTCACTACGGTAAACATCTAGATTAAATGTAATGTAATCTTCATTCAACGACAATATTTTGAAATGTTTGGGTTTTCTAGTTTTTCACTTTTCCGAATCTTTATCCTAATCTAATCCTTATGAATTGTTAATCGTGTCCTCATTGTACTGTCGTCGGTATCGCCGTTCACAGGTCAGCATAGCCTTGTCGAGAGGAAACGTAGGAAGAGGAAGTGTGTATCAGCATGAAAATTTACAACTGGTTATATTCCTATAAGATGACAATACGCCAATTTCACATATGAATATCTTAGCCAAAAGGCAAACTTCTTACAGCATACAGACGATTTTCTGGACTTTTTGGACGTGTGGAGATAGGAATACACAATGCCCAAGGACGCACAAAATTTAAAAATTGTTACATAGTAGTAGTATTTATCTTCATCTTAATATTTTTTGTACAGTTACATATTCTTACAGACCTTAAGAGGTGCTTAAAAACGTACATGATAGCCTCTCCTCGCAGAGGCAAATACAGTCACGTTTTGAATATTATAAATGAAGCTCTGTATTAAATGTTCTTCAATATTTGTTCGCTCACGAGGCACGTATGCGGTAATTAAAGGGATAAATGTATATCAACTGACAGAATTTGAACATTCTATTGAATTATTGCGCGCTTAGTTGGTGTGCAAGCGACTTTTGTGCGCCGACAGTCACGCGCGTCGTCCATGCTTAGCGGGATAGCCTAATGCCTAGGCGCCCCCTCGTCCGTTCCAGTCACGATTTATTCGGGTTGATGAAGCATTGATACATAAATATCTATACGAGATATTGTGATAATGTGTCAGGTTGTTGAACTTGAGTTGTCATATTTCATTATGATATATTAAAATATGAGAATGTGAGAGAATATTAACTAACGTCATGTTATGCAGGCCTAGCGAGATAATTGAGCGTTTACGCTCTCATACCAATGTCACTCCAGGACCCGGAGAGGTGGGTGCAAGGCAGAACCAAGAGTAAATTGCAAAAATTGTTTACAGACAGTTTATTCTTCTTAAATTCCTTACAACGTTCCGAACGCTATATCTTTGGATTCTTCTTCAGTACTAAGCATTTATTCATTAGTTCCCGTTTTTCATCACCTTAATAAAATATAGTCATATCCATATGTTAATTTTTCTACTGGAAAACGGGAACTCATTAATAAATACGTAGTAACTGAATAAGAATCCATAGATGTAAGTATCGAAACATTAAAAAGAATTTAAGAGGGATAAAGTGTATGTAAGCAATTTGTTCTAAAAAATCAGTATTAAACGCAGACATAATCAGTTTAGAATTGAAAGAAAATATAATTTGTTTAACAATGATCAAGTATTAGTAATATATTACAATTATTATCTGCAAATTTATGTTAAAATATTTTAAAATCGTCAATCGTTTTGAGATTCGGCATGGGCATACACATTTTGAACATGTCTTGTGCTTTCAGTACTTTCCATGTCTGTTTTTAATCTAGGTAAGCATGCACTATTTTCCTTGCGAGTGTCCAACTGTTTCTACAATACATTGACAAAAACTAAAGTAAGATTGCCAGATGTTTGTGGGTAGGCTGTAAAAGAACGCTGGAGTTGTCGCAAAGTGACTTCGAAGCCAGTTGGAAAGGCATGTTTAAATGCGTGAAGCGACTTTACTCCTTTTAAGTGACAACTTTAAATTCTCGAAATTTTGAGAGATCAGGTTTTGATTTAATTAATTTTGGTTAAATATTACGTCATGTAGAGGTATAGGACATATTTATGATAAGGCCAAAGCTTGGTTCTAAAGATAAATAAGATACAGTTTAGCAAATGTTTTTGTTTTCTTTGAAACTCATGTAAGGCAAATCGACGAAACATCTACGATATCTTAAATATGAAATGTTCTTCGTGGAGTTAAAGAACTGAATTAATATTAATAATTATATGAATTAATAATTATAATAAACGTGCCCTGAGAAGAACGGAATCTCACCTAACTAATTGTTCTCGGAGCATACAATATAACGAGAAGAAGAGAAATATTGACCACCGCAATTGAGGGAACATTGAAAGAAATGTGGAGGCGCGAGAGAAAAAAAGCTGAAACTGAAGAATGAAGAGCAGCTTCTTAGTGATAAGAAGTGAATGATAACTTGGCTTGCAAACAAGACAAGAAAACCTGACATGTGGATATGTAATAAACACTGTTTCCCCAATTCAAATTATAATTAGTGGTGCTACTGCAGTCACGTTCTCGAATAATGTGAAACGATTTATTTATTTTTTAATACTATTTGAATATTTGCTATTTTTTTGAACATTAAAAGATTACCACAATGTAACTTTTATGTTATTAAGTCTATTAACCTATATCCATACAAAACGCAAAGAAAAACTTTGTAGCCATTTTTGATAAATTTTTGTTTCATTGTTTTTTTATTTATTGCATCCAATCTGTGGATGAACCACTTTACAGGTTTGAAATAAGATACAACGCAAAAACAAGTTATAATATATTAACTCAAAGGTACCCAGGTACTGGCAATTAAACTAACTCAACCCAATTTTATATGTGAGAGGGGGTCCCCTCTCGCAACCTCATTTAAATGGATTTTATGCTCAGAGCTGTGTTGTGATGGAACTTTCGGAGGTCTAAATTGTTCTTTGAGAATGTGTTATTTGCTTCTAGTAGGACCATTACTAGATTTTCCAAGATTATAGAGTCTGGCACTGGGAACCTGGTGTAGGTTGGTGAAGGAATTTTTTGTTAATGTTGAAATGTGATGTATGAGGGTATCGGTGTTCAATTCTCTAGGGAGCTGTTTATTGAATATACGAAGTGGGTTCGAAAAGAAACAGGAATTTAGTTATTGCACAGATGGTATTAGTCTGATTCACGTGATTGTTTTTTTGTTGTGTTGGTAAACATGTCTGAAATGCATCTGAACACTGGTTCTAATTGTTGGATCATTAGTCTGTTGTTAGTTGCGAAGAAGATTACGTGTGTTTGTTTATGAGTGGCGATTTTTGATTAGTTGAAAATATGGATCAGAGAATTTGCATCAAATTTAGGCTTATGAGTGGTACAAGCGGTTCCAAGAGGGCCGTGAAAAGGTGGAAGACGACGAGCGTTCTGGACACCCCAGCACATCAACAACAGCTGAAAATGTTGAAAACGTGTAAGAAATAATTATAAAAGATCGCCCAATTGCAGTCAGAGAAGTTGCTGAAGATGTTGAAATAGTAATTGACTCATGTCATGAAATATTTTCGAATGTTTTGGGTTTGAAACGTGTGACAGCGAACTTTGTGCCAATGGTGTTGAATTTCGAACAAAAACAGCGGCGAATGGAAGTTGCTTAGAAGTCGCTAAAAGAAGTCATCAACGATGCAGAACTACTAAAACGTGTCATAACAAGTGACAATCATGGGTGTACGGGTACGAAGTCGAAACTGAGGTTCAGTCGTCCTAGTGGAGGCATCCTGGATCGCCAAGACCGAAAAAAGCTCGGCAGATGCGGTAGAATGTGAAGGTTATGCTCAGAGTTTTCTTTGATTTTAACGGCACAGTGCATTATGAGTTCTTGTCAAAAGGTCAAACGATGAATAAAGTGTACTATCTACAAGTTCAATGCCGTTCGCGGGAAGCAATACGAAAAAAATGGATTTATGGCAAAACCAATCATGGCTTCTGCATCACGATAATACACCTGCTCACACGTCATTGATTATAGTTAAATGTTTGGCAAGAAACCACACTGTAATGATGCAAAAGACTCCATATTCGCCAGATATGGCCCCGTGCGACTATTTTCTTTTCCCGAAATTAAAAAGAACCTTAAAGGGTCGTCGGTTTTCAAACACAGATGAGATTAAACGCTTCGCTGAAAGAGCTACATGCTATCCCAAGAAGGAGTTATAGAAGTGTTTCGGGGAATGGAAGAAGCACTGGCATAAGTGTATAATATCTAATGGTGACTACTTTGAAGGTAATAACATTGATGTTGTCGAATAAATAACATTGATTCATAAAAATGAAAATTCCCGTTTCTATTTGAACACACCTCGTATACCACGGAGAGTTATCGACGTTCGGAGGGTTTTATTTCGAAATACTTGAATTCCTTTTAGATTTGTTTGTGCAGCACCGCCCCAAACAGGTCAGGCATATGTTAGTGATAATTAGTGTTAATGCTGTTTTATAAATATGCAGGGTATTGTCAGTTTGGAGCAACTATTTACGGTTTATTAGAGGATGTAGGTTGAAGAGTGCAGCGTATGTTTTATTCAGCCGATAAATAATGGGGAGTTTCTACGTGAGACGAGTGTCTAGGATTGCTTCTTGGTATTTTATGAACTTATTGGATGGGAGCCAAAGAGCTGGTGAGTTTCCTATTGTCATAGATGCAGGATGGTTTGTTCTTCTAAGTGCGAAAAAGTTTCCAGTGTTGAAGATCAGGCACCATTTTGCTGCCCAGTCAGAGAAAGTGTTGATGTCTGACTGTAAGTTGTTGATTGCTACTAATAAATCACGGTTTGCGGAAAATAACGGAGTGTCATCTGCGTATAAAGCGGGGGACAGGTTCTGGTACTTGGTTTATCAGCTGTAAATAAATTGAGGAGAGTCGGAGAGAGAAGCGAGCCTTGAGGTACCCAGACCTAAATTATCTTAGGAGCAGAGAGAGAGAGAAGAATTTATTCGTACCAAAAAACATATATTTTCGGGAAAACTGGTGATGGTTTTGATGAAATAATCGAGGGCGCCGTTTTTTCTCAATTTGTAGATCTCACCTGGGTGCCAGACTTTGTCAAAAGCACCAGCAAAGTCTAAAAAGATTGCAGAGCACTATTGCTTATTTTTACACTTGTCCTATGGTTTCTACTATTCTAAGAAGCTAGTGAGTGGTTGAATATAGAGGGCGGAATCGGAATTGAAAAAAGGCGTGGCTTTTATATCTTGAAGAAATTTATTAAGTCTGATTAGAATCAACTTTTTTAAAAGATTTTATGCAGCGAGGGTAAAAGACTTTTGGGTTTATAACTAGAGGGATGATTCGGGGTTTTTTAGGTTCTAATAAAGGAATTACGATAGATTTGTTTCCAGCTTACCGGGAAATAGCCTAATCTGAGGCAGCCGTTGAAGATGACAGTTAGGCTCTAGACAGGCTCTGACAACCAATGGCTCTAGAAGGTAAATGCTTTAGAGCTCTGTTGGGGATATCGTCCATACCTGGAGAAAATATTTGGTTTTTGTGTTCTTAATTATTTGTTTGACATTGGAGGGAGAGATAGAACTAATTGGTAATGGAGCTCTGCGGTAGGGAGATCTAAGAAACCTTTCTAAAAAATTTTAGAAATCCAGATCTATAGAAGTATTGGGATAATCTAAATCATCTGTTAAAGTATGGGCAAGCATTTATAGTTTGTCCGCTTCTGAATATGCAAAAACTTTTGAGAACGAGTAGAAATAACCACTGCACCGAATAAGTCGGGTTATACACTAGTTGAACACCTCTGCTGTCGGCCAGAAACGTAACTGACTAAAGAAACGTCGCTGGTCGGTGCTAGCTGAGCTGCGGAGCGATTCGTACAATTCGACGGCCGACGAAAGAATGAATATTGTTTTTGCAATTGCCTTTATTTCACGTAAAATTACGGGAAAATTTCTCATATTTTCAAAAGACTGTACGTGACATTATTTAAAGATCTTATAAACGTTGTGAATTTGTAAGAATAGGTTTCGATAAGAAATATCCAACTACAATATTGTAGTTGTAGGAAGAAGCAAAAAATAAACTTTTGCAATTTTCGAAAATCAAAAGAATTTATGGTTACTCAAATTGGATTCACTGTTTTAATCGTTTTTTGCTCTATTTGCCAAAAATAATTTGAAATAAAAATAGTTTTTGAAAAAAGAGACGAGATCTTTCAGACTTCCTGTAGAGTAGCCCCCAAAAGCCAATTATACATTTCGTATTCAAGGAGCCGTGATATTGCGCAGATCGAGCGAGAAATATCAATTTTCGTGAACAGTACAGTCGCCCACGTTTTCCACAGGCGGACTAACGTTTTGCCGTAACCATTTTTTGGTTTTATTCACAAAACGAGGATTCTGATCACAGAACGTGTTAGAGGAAGTAATTTACTACTTATAACAGCAAGACCGTAATTATATCTAGCATACCTAAATAGTATGTAAGAAAGTAATTATGAAATTAATTAAACTAATAAATAATAAAGTAATGTTATTCTTGCAGTAATTTATACCTTTGTCAAATATATCATTTGAAAATCTTTGTCTACTTACCGATTCAGGAATCATGACGCCGGGTACAACGGCGACAATGGTAGGTGCGGCGACTCGGGCCTGAAAAAAATAGTAGAAATGTTACTCTTTTGGGTATAAACGGTAGACATATGTAAGAGCTAAACCTAAACCTCGTTCAAAATGAAACAACTTTCAACAGTGAAGTTTTAGCTTAGTTTCTTCTTATTACTAGAAATTAAACACGTTCATCAAAGAGGGGCATTTTGTGGCATTCAAAAGCTTATATCTCAATTCGGTAAATACGCAGTTGCCAGCGAATGGGGCGTAGATCTTCATATCATATCAACTATGTGTTTTTCGTTTTCTTGTAACTCTTAAACTTGTCACCGATTATTGGTCCGCCACTCGTGACAATTTCTTTGTAGTACTGGGAATTGGGTGAGTCGTGGTCTTGTTGTGTAAGGGAGGGATAGAAGTAGTCGAGGAGTGGAGCTTGGAGAGAGAGGTTGAAAAGATCTCCGCTCTAGTGAATACGCAACGACTACGTGTGCATGAGGTGTGAGCTTCCATGAGGCTTGCACGCATGCTTGAGATCTACTTCCGCCGCCGGGGGCAGGGCTGCGCTGTTGCGAGACGGGAACCGCTGCGAGCTCGGGGCGTCACAAACAGTTTTCTTTTGTTTGCCATGACGTTGAGGAAGGCTCGCGATCACCCGGTTGATAAGATGACAGAGTAATGCTTGTAGAAATAGAAAAGTGGGTCGGCTTCGGTGGAATTGCAGGTAGCGAGTCGGGATTTTATACCCAAGTTTGCGGATTCAAACCCGATCGAAGAAGTGCATTTTTTAAGTCGAAAAAATCCTTCTTACGCCTTCCTTTGTAGGAAAAGTAAAGGCGGCTTTCCCATGTTGTAGATTTACTGTATATAAAAGATCAAGACCAAAATAAGTCTCTTAGCTACATTCGTATTGCCTGTACCGTCTGCCAAGTGATAAATTCTTTCTCCGCTAGATGGCGAAAGGAGCGTAGTAAAATATTCACGGTCTGACAAAACAGCAGACCTGATGACCTTAGTCTTGCCACGTAAAATAAAGTATCATTGAATTGAAAAGTAATAGTGTTCTTTTCTTGTAAACTAGTTGCAAAAAATGCATTCTTTCTTCATTCATTCTTTGTTAAGAAACTTGGTGATATTGGGATGGAAAAGAGAAAGTTTTTGAATTGTTGAACTGAATGAACACCGTTTGTATGAACTGAAGTACCTATTTATTGCTTTTATTTGAATTTATTAATTTACATCTTTTTAAAACTTTACCTGCAATATTAACAATTGCATTCTAGACATTTTATGTAATCCTTTTCTTCCTTTTTTAATTTTTTTACTTTCCTAGCATTTACACATGTGTTTTCCTTGCCTTAATATAACTATCATTTTTTTATAGTTTATCGCTTTCCTGTAATTACGAGGTGTCATTTTCCCCAATAATCTGCATGGCGAATTCGAATAATCGAACCTTGACTTATTCGCTGTCTTTCTCTTTAGGTCAATTGTAGTTACTTCGAGTTTAAAAAAATCGTTTTTCTAAAGATTAACCCAATGTTTACAGCCAATTCATTGCTTAAAAAGTCACATTTCTTGTATGAGTACTAATGTTAGTTAATTGATTTACCTGTCGATCACCTTGCACCCAGTTCTTGGAAAATGGTCTGTACATATTGATTTCTCGAAGCCAATGTGAATTAGACCTGACGTTTCATTTGTCTGCCATGACTGAACCATTAATTGTTCCATTAAGTAAGTAATTGTTTGATAATGCATGTATGCGACATCGAGTTACAATATTTTTTTCCGTCGAAGAAATCTCGAAAGGGCCAGTCAAATAGTGGGTTTAAAAGTGTAAGTAAAGGAAGTAAATTAGCACGATCTTGGTAGTTTCCAAATTATGGACATACATGTTCACGTGTGCGTTTATGCAATAACATGATTAGTTTTAGCTTCATTTACATAACAGTGATACATATTTGCAAAGAATAACAACGATAATAAAATGAAAAATTCTCTAGTATCAGACACTATTTCCGGGCTTATAGACAAAAAATATAAGTAGGCTAAACCAAACTTGAGTCTTCCAATTTGCTTCCGAGTCAGGAGGGGTTTACTTCATGCTATTTTCGCATTTTTGTATATCAGTCTACTATTCGAAAATAATTTTGTTTGGAAGCAAGATTGAGGCTTAATCTACTTGATTACAGAAAAATAAATTTCGGTTATCTCTAAAAGAAATATCAGTCATCACACTTTGAAGAAAATAATGACAATAAATTATGTAACAATCTATGTAAATGAGTTGTATCTTAAATTTGTGAAAAACAAAGACTGTTATTTCTCAAGTGCTGTAGAAACATTGAATTACATCTTTATAGAAGTGGTTTAATAATTAAACAATATATAGACGAGTGAATATTTCAACACGTTTAATGTATTCATACATAATACTATTTTATGATTTTATATTTGTAAAAATTAGTGAATTTCTTAAGAGACAGAATTTGAACGAAATTGAAGTTACATTACTTCGAATACAAGAATACAAGTAATATTTTTATTGTAATCTATTGAATAACGTGTCATAAAATATCGTTCGTAGGTGGATATGAGAACTAAGACCGGGTTTTCGATAAAACAGCGTTGCTCGTTTTTCACCATTTGGTCACTTAACTCTAAACTATTATTTACCTTCAGGTTATTTCTGTTTTAATAAAAAAATGAAAGGAAAACAATGCACTGAAAACAGTTATTCCTGTACAAATGCATTCTACGCAATAACGTCTTTGAGTTTTCGATGAAAGCTTACTTGCAGAATGTAATTATTTACTAATACTGATGAAACGAATGAAATAATGATTTGATCCATTTAATACGGACGATATAACAGAGAAAACAAGAATTTGGTCCGAGGTCTGTTCAATAGGAAAATGTGTATTTACGTTGGGAAGAGACAGATATTGAGTGAATTATCTTGTTCATTGTAGTTTAGAATGGAAACAAGAATTTCCTCTCAAATCGATTGGAATATTAATTACTTATTACTGAGAAGTACACTTTTTCTCCTTCAGGGGAATTGCGCGCAGTCCCCTGTAAACATAGTTAGACATAATTGGGTACGAACTTTTTGGTTCATAATCATGAACGTGCACAAAACCAGACACGAATACAATCCAAAAGATAACTCACACACAAAAGACTGAAACTCAATTTGTCACAGAACGATCTGAGAAGGAGTCGCGTATGCAGCGTGACAGTGTCACGTGACGTTCAGTACGCACAATGGGGCACTCGGCGCGTGGGGCGAGGGCACACTCGACACGCGCGCCCACTTCGATATGCGAGCATCGATTGCGAGTCCCGCTGCCCTATCACGCAAGGCGGCGGCAGCGGCGGCGCGGGGAGTCGTGGAGCGGGGAGCGGAGGAAGACCTGTTGCACGCCGTCGGGGAGGGGGGCTATCCCCGCGCCCGCCGCCCCCGGCGCCCGAAACGGCCGCCCCAAACGTTCGCGAAGCTTCCCCCACACCGCACTCGCCCCCGCGTTCGCTTTCTTGTTCGAAAGCCCGGCTCCGAGCCAGCATTGCCGCCAAGTCTGCAACGCTTTGACCGGGAGATCCGAGGTGCGAGACCCGACGCTAGCGGAGTTTCGACATTGGATATATAGCTAAATCAAATTCAGCCGCTGTCTGGAAAATAATTGTAGCGACCGTCTGCTCGATTGAATAGTTTTCTGTGTTTTTTCGATCAACACGAGACGAATGTCGGTGCAGTACCCTCACGAACGGGCCACGGTCTACGCGCGTTCTTTCCTTCCTCTTCTTTGCCCTTTCACAAAAACTAACACTTACTTACTACCACACATGTCGAGAGGCCATTCTAGAAGCGTGTCCGTATTGGGGTAAAGACCTGCTGCGGAAGATATATGGAGGTACCTCAGATTTTCAATTTGAATTTCTTCGTTGTATTTGATATTAGTAGAACAACGTTTGTTTCTATAATCCATGATTCATTTGGTTAATCACTCTTTTAATATATATAAGTATCCCGCCCCATGTGCCAGGTTCTGCAAACATTCAAACGTGCGAAAATAACAACGAAAGTGTGCCAACTCACAAAAGAATATTGAGGGGAGCGTCTAAGGTAAGATATATTTTTTAGGAAGTGGGAACTACGTAGAGATATGAAATTATATCTCGTTCTTTCTTATAGCAAAAATCGCTTGTTTAACCGAGTTAACTTGTATTTACATTTATTTCCCTTTACGGGTATTATTACAGACACTGATGTCTATTCAAGACGTTATCTCCTTCGGCATCGTCAATACAGATATCATTTCATTCAGTCATCGCTCTATAGATTTCTGACGAAGTAAATAAAAGTTGGTTAGTAAATAAATATTAGAATCCGCCAAGTATTGGCATTTGGCTTTAGCAACTATATTTGTAACAGAATTTTGGTGACTACCGCAGGTTCGGTAAGTGATTATGGCAATGCAGACAGTTGCATCTTTTCTCTCATTAAAATTACGTTTGTAACTTTTACAAATGGACTCTATTACAATTTTTTAAACTGTAGTTTTAGAAAGTCTGAATATGTTTTTCAGAACCACGTACTCTGAAGTTGTCAATTCTGATTGCCATTCAGGAGAACTGACAATTGATAACCCCGCTATCGAAAGCAACTCATCAAAACAGAATATTGGAAAAGACAATACAAACCTCGCTATTATTCACGTTTCAACTAGACTTCAATAATGCATCAATACCCTATACGCAGTCCTTCAATGTCATATTCACCGCTGCAGTCGCGTGTCTCTTCAAGTCGATCACTACCGCCACCACGTGTTGGCGGATCGCCGTCCGCTTCCCCGCACCCCACTGCCGCTCGCGCCAACGGCTTTGCTTGTTCCCGCCGTCGCCACCTCGTCGCTTCCCCGGGGCCCTCACAGCTCCCTCCGCCGCGTCGTCACCACCTCGTTACGCCGTCATGCTGCCACCCGCAGCCCCATTACCACCCAGTCGCTACCCCTTTTACAGCCCCGTTGGAACTCCGCTGCTGCCCGTTCCTTGCCGCCCATTCCCCGCCCACTGTTCCCCGCCGACCGTTCCCCGCCGACCGTTCCCCGCCGATCGTTCCCCGCCGACCGTTCCCCGCCGCCCTTCTCCGTCACCCGTTCTCCGCCACCCGCACATCACCACCCGTTCACATCCGACCGTTCACCGCCTCCCGTTCCCCACCACCGGTCCCCGTCAGTCATTCCCCGCCACCCGCTGCCCGTTCCCCGCTGCCGCTCCGTCTTCGACTTTTATCTCTCTTTCCTCCACCTACGCACCCTGTCACTTCCGCTACCGTTCCCACCTCGACGTCTCCCTCTGCCTCTCCCATTCTTCCTGGCGCCCCCTCAGCCCCACGGCTGCCGCCACCCGCGCCGCCCTCTGCCCCGCGCGCTGGTGGCCCTCGGGGGAGCGCCTCGCCGCCATCTGCCTCCGCCGCCGGGCTGCTGGGCCGCTGAGCCGCGCGCGGGTCCCCTGGGCCGCAGACGCTTCGCGCCGCGCGATCTCCGCTCCCCTGGGCCGCCGCCGGAGAGGCTGCTCAATGGGAAATGTTTGGCCGCAGCGCGGAGGGCGTCGGAGGCCGGAAAACGGTCGTCGAAAGGCCATCTCGATCTGTCGACACGCCATTTGACGCTGTCTCTTACAATGGCGCGTGGACGTGATACATTGCTCTGCACCGCCAAGACCCGTTGCTCGCGTCACAGGAGACGTCATGAATATATAACATTTTTCTACTATACTACTTTTAGAATATAATAGTACACTATGTTATTTGTTATATGTATAATGTATGCGTATGAAGGTTTGAATTTATAATAATTAATGTAAAATACTGGGAATATAAGAAACGTAACTACAAATAGGCGGCAGAAGGAAAATCAATTATTTAAGTTAATGAGCGATAGAGTTAAGTTTCACAGATAGCAAAATGATGGCTAATGCTACGTTTGTTGCTACTATATTTTGTGTTAATTTCTTTAATCACGGTGTTAGGCAATTTTGAATGGGTCAATCCGATCATATGCATTTATATATGATTGAAATTACATATTTCTTTCCCGACGAAAAACAATGGACCAGTTTCCTCTTTCATCAAAAACAGTTTATCACCTGAATTACATTGTACATAAATTTGATCCGTTGTTTCTGAAAATTAATTATCGTCTACAACGTGGCTTATTTTGTGGTCATCAATTTGTTAATGTGTTTGTCATGCCATAAAAGTCAGTATATGTTATTTTTACTTACGGCAGAATTATAATGAATTTGAATAAAACTATTATTCTTGTGTAGCTTACCACTGGTGGTATATAAAATAAAGAAAATGAAATTACATGATAACATATACTCCATTTATATATGCAATCATAAGTAAAATAAATGTATTTTTCTCATATAAAAGCAATTACTGAGAAAAATTGCCGTTTAATAACAATAACGTTTTTGAGAGAATTACTGATAGTTGTAGAACGCAAAATGAGTCCATTATTTTCTTGTAACTACATTTGTAAAAATATTACATTTTATACCTTTATGTTTTTTTAAGTATAGATTTTTATATTATTTTGAAATCCAACCACAAAGTTAATTGAAATGTTACAAATGAATAATAGCCGACTATACATGGACAAGACCAGCACTAGACGGAACTACATGGAGGAAAGTGGAAGCTGAACGACATAGAGAACAAAAGACAAATTACGAAGGACAAGAAAGAAGAAAGAATAAGAAGTGTATATGTAGTGATTTTGGATAGGCTACATTGTAGTGGTTAAAAGAACTGGAGCAATTGACTCCTTGAAACTCTTTTCCTTTTGATTTGAAACTTTTTTATATGTAAAATTACCTGCACATGTAGGAGGTCCTTCCCCTTAGCGGGATGTATAGTTGCTAGTTAAAATATGTAATAATACAAGAGTGACAGCCAACAATGCTCCAAAATAGATCTCACAATTAAGAAATATATTTCGAGTATTGAATTAGTGGGGAGAACATTCTTTAGAAAGCCATCATTCAGAAACGTCACTCTATTAAAAATATGAAAGAAATACTTTTTATCTACGTAAATAAAATTGCAGTGTCTGTCTGTGATGTCAAAACATGAGCCTTTCTCTAATATCACATGCTCCATTAGATGATGTGAAAAGAGTTTCACTTATTTTTATGATTTTTGTCTGTCTGGGGTGATCTATAGAACGGTTGAACCGAGTTCATTGAAAGAAAGCGCGTTTGCGGTCTTCATTGAAAGAAAGTGTGTTTCGTGAAACAAAACTTTGGATTAATTTAATATTAATATAATATAAAATTGTATAAATATGATTTGTCTCTAACTCTCGCAAGTTAATGCCCACTCTTTCCCTCTCCATTTTCCTATCCTTTCCATTAAGAAGGAAAGTTATTTATGAAACGTGTTTATTTGTTAAAAACATGTAAGTGTTCGTACTTACAGAACATCAAACAAAAATGAAAATCATGCAATTGATGATGGAAACAAATTTTCAGTAAAGTTTTATTCAGGTATTATAGAGGTATGCGCTTCAAACAATTCACACTTTCTTAAAAACAGCATTTGGAATAATTATTTAATATTCCTTGTCAGTTAGCTTTTTGCTTTTCTTAAAAGTCACAAAAATATTAGAAAAGGCGTTTACTCTTGAGAAAGCCATGTAAAGTTTTCCATGTAAAAATACAGTATCGAACAAACACAACCCTACTCTGTTTCCATATTATTTACCTTTCCCGTATTTATTATGAGGAATAGAGCGGGTTTTGAAAAGGCAAGGCCGAAAAGGGAAGGGCAGGGAAAACATTATTTTTACACTAAAAACTGTTGGATTATTTTCTGCGTTCATACGTACCTCAAGAAAGCAATTCCGAGCAAAAAATAATAAAACTCCTATTTTCATCTTTGAGTAGTAAATACAATTTGATATCTATAGAAACAATTCTGTACGCTTAGACTTCACTTCGGTACATGAGAACATTGAACAAAAGATGTTTACGTATTGAATATCATAGCGAACCGAAACCTTAAGTTTATTATCAATCGGTGTATTATTTACAATATGATTTTACAGCTGGGCATTGATGTACAGACTTCCAGATACCGCCAAATTTAAATCGTGTATCTGGATTGTGATCTTTGGCAGTTGTCGTGTGACTATTCTTTCTGTACGTTTTAAATTCATTCACGTATGTGAATTGTAGGCTAGCGCGTTTTAATTTTTTTAGGCAAGCGCGTTTTTATTTTTGTTGTTAATTTCTTTCACTTCTACTACTTATTCTTTTCGCTATTGTACTTTAGTAATCTAAAAAGTGTGTTCTTTGTGTTGTGCTACAGCACAAGATTTCCCCAACTACCTCCGCGTACCTGTGCATGTTAAACCGCACACTCTTTTCTATCCTTCTATTCCCATTATAAGAGGGAAAGTGGTTAACGAAACGTATTTATTTGTTTAAAATTGTATGAAGGTAATTTAAAATGTACTAACACAATATCAAAAATAAAATAAAAAACAATGCAATTGATGTTGAAAAGAAATTAAAAAAAATTATTTAGTATTATCGAGAGATTTCTTGGAACAATTTAAAAAACGTTCTTGAAAATTTTTGAAGTAATTTTTCAATATTCTGTGACAGCTTTTTGATTTTTGTGATAGGTAAAAAAATATTAAAAATATTTTTACTCTTGAGAAAGCTATGTGATTGAACACGCTGACGTGAAAGTTTAACCAAATCACTGCTGATAACGAAAATACTGGTACAGATAAAACACCAACCAAATCTAACATGACACGTCTTCACTCTTCAAGTTACACCCACATCCCGCCACAATTAGGTACACAGCTTTTGTGGACCTCGACAAAACGTTAAATGAATGTTTTCACTACATGCATAAGAAACAATCTTTATCGAAATCAAGCAACAATTAATAGTATTTCTAGTTGTTGCTGCGAGAGTAAATCTTGAATTAAAAATTATGCATATAAACCTCATAAGTTTGCTCAAATCGCAGTGTACACAGAAAGCCTAAATAGTTGAAGAGGGATATAAGCCTTCTAAGCGTCACAAAGATTGTCACCATCTCCAAGGGTTGAAATATAGGTGGCATTGACAGTATCCATAAGTGTCAAAGCAGCAAAAATTTAATCTGATGTCCAAGAATATGATTTTGGAGATAACTGTGTTAGGAGCGTTTTAATTTTTAAGGTCATTGAACGCTTTGTTTAGGAGTTATTTAACGATATAACTGGGTGCTGCGAGTTTTATTTTTCATAAATATTTGGATGCGTTTTTTAACAAATACGTCATATTCTTAAAGTAAAAGTTCAATTCGTCACGTCTCAGTGAAATTTTCTTTTTTTAGAGACCTTATTTATTAAAATCGGTTGCTTGTGAGAGCTGCAATAGGTATGTATACTACTGGAATAATATAGGAGACGATCGTAAGAAACATGGCATGACATGATGCGGAGAGACAGAGTGAGGCAGTTGAGGCAAGTGGATTATGCTGAATAGTTACCTTGAAATCTAGTTACTTCAGCAAAACGTTTGTAAAACATTTACATAAAATGTGTTTTAATGGTTAATACATTGATACGTTAGTTACACAGCCACACACTAAAAAAACTATGATCATGTCCAGGAACCATATCGTTTTCTATTTATTGTTCATGTCACTAAATACGAATCCAGTGTCTATTTTACTCCATCACATCAGGTAATTGACCAATATGTTTTGGTTTCTGAAGTCAATTTAACTTAATCTAACAAATTTTTTACTTCGCCTTAAAAAAATTTTAAAAAATCTATGTGCTTGGACAGAAGGCTAGTGATTTGGCACCAACGGTCTAGGCAGTTTGCTATACAACAACGTGAAGAGTGTTGTCCTACCATGGGCCAATGCCACCTTTTCTTTCAATTATAATTGATATGAATTTTACAAAAATGATGTGATGACTCAAGTGATGTGATGAAGTTATTGGACTTCAGATTCGGTTTCAGCGACCCCCACAACATATAGGTACCATGGTCTGACCCCTCGGTTACAAATATGTTTCACTTTTATTTTTAAGATAGGTCAAAACTCTGATGTGATGGAGTAAAATGGACACCGGATTCGGATTTACCGAACCCCAAAACGTATAGAAAACATGGTTTGATCCCCAGACACAAGCATAATGTTTTTTTTGTATGGCTGTGTTATGAATGAATACCACAGATAGAATATTTTCGATTGTCAACACAGAGACGTTTCATAATAGAAATATCAAGGCTAACACAATACCAGCTGTAATCCATGTTTTACTTAAGAGAGTGCATTAGTAGTGAAGTTTTCAATCGGTATTATGCAAAGAGTTTGAGAGGGGGCTGGGTCAGATTATGATCCGTCACAGATTGCAATTTTTAAAATACTGTGAACGCTTGTTTCAATTTGGGGAAACAATAACTAATAAAAGTATACTTTATACAGTCTGCGTTTTACAAGTAATATCTAAATCCAGTTTTTCGCAAATAATGTGCCGCTAGCCAGAACAGTCGTCTTCAGTTTTATTGACCTTTTGGGGCTTAATATTTTTGGTTCTCTACATAACAAATTCATTACACTCGATGATTTCAGTACATAATACAGTGTTCACTATGATTAATTTATTATTTAAGAGGTACAGAAAATAATCAATTGCTGCGGATTCAAAATGTCAATATTTTTGTGTTTTCTTTGTACTTGATTCTGCGTTGTCCACACAACCACACACACACACATGCACATACTAACACTAACCTTCAATAACTCTTACTCTGTTAGAGTACTTTGTTTATATACTCTCTGAGACATCACATTCGTTTTTTATGTTTAACATTCACTTATGATGCCAACAGAGACTCGAAAATCATATTAATCATCTGGCCATAAACATCTTAGATAACAGCACAATGACAAGAAGATTGAAAAGAGTACATCCTCTTGATCTGGACCACAGATATAAATAATATTTTTTCTTTTAAAATATTTGTTACTGTAGATATATTTTTATGTCACAATGCTTGCACCAATGTATGTTTGTTTGTTATTGTGTTATTGTTATTTCAATGTGATGTTGTTTATTGTTGTTCTTGTTTGTTTTGTTTTTCTCTCTGAATTGGACAATTAGTTTAAAACCATTTTTAGAAAGAACCAGAATTGGTTGGTTTCTTCACATGTCAATAATGTATGTACAATTGTATTTGCCGAATGTTCGAGTAGAACAAATTGCAAATAAAGCAGATGTTAGAAAAAAAAACTTATGATGCCGTAAATATATCAAGTTTAGTTTAGACACAGTTTAGGATTTGCGGTTCTATTCGATGAAGTCTTCAGGCTGGTGAGAACATTCATCGAAGAGCTCAAGCAAATCTTTCACTGACACGGCAAATATTTTCTCGATAAATTTCATTCACCATAAATGTTAAAAAACCTCTAGCGATAGCTTTTACCTGCAAAACCTTACAAACCGGTTTTTTTGCGGAACGTTTCTCTTAAAGTGGAGTATAACCGGGTTTACTATAACCGCATCTTCTTGAGCTACTTGTTAGGTACGTGGATCGGGACTCAGTTCGCTACATTCAAGTTCATAATATCCGCAGCGAGCGGGCGGACTCTAATGACCACCCATGGTCGCAAGTAGAACATCTGAAGATGCACCTGGCGGCAAATCAGGGAACTTTGAGGGGCGTCTGGGAGGCGGGCGCGGCGTGGCAAGACAAGCGCTCCTCTTCACAATGCACAGTGCGGTGCCTCGCGTGCTATGATCTCCCTGAGAGATCGCCCCCTTGCTGCTGCGGCAGCGCGCGTGTACTGCCCAATGTAAAATCTTTGGATGGAGCTCTCTAAGCACTCGCGTCTTCGCCCGCCGATTCCGCTGCGTCTGCGGCCACGCGTTTGCGGCCGTGTTTGAGCGTTGGCCGGTCCGCGCCCAGATCGTCCGACGACCGAACGTGCGCCGCGCGTCGACGCACCCGTGACGGCAATCGGCATGCACGCGCCAGTTGCAGTTCCCGCGCCCCGCGACGGATGGGCGCGACGGACGGGCGGCGGCGGCGGCGGGGGCGGGTTTCGGCTCCGGCGCGGGAGGGGCGACGGCGGCGTGGCGGCGGGCGGGCGGCGGGGCGGCGGACGGGGCGTGGGGGCCGTGGCGCGTGCGGCGGGCGCTGCGGGCGGCGGTCGTCGGCGGCGAAAGGGGCCTTGAGTGCCGTCGCGTTCACCGCCGCCGTCGCCGCACGCTCTGCAGGGAGCCACGCGGGAGAAGTTCCCGGACGCTGTAAGGGCGATAACTAGACACGCAGCTGACGGCTGGAGGAGCTCGTTAGGGAGTTATTGAAGTGAAACGTATGCAGATTGCGTGATCTCCGAAGAGAATTTCATGCGTGAGTGTTCGGAGAAATAAGGCATCACCCGACGACGAAACAAACACACTATGAAACAGATACTGTCAAGACATACGTTTATTTTACTTATTTGTAGTTTTATTGCTAGTGGTTATTGCATTCTTTTATCATTGCATACTTCTCTTATTAGATAGATGCAGCTCGTTGCATAATGATCTTATAACACTTGCTCGCTTCGTTAATGTATTATTCATACATCATGATAATGGACATTCTATCGGATCCATATACGTACGCATATTATTGACTGGGACTATTAAGCAGGAACATCACACATAATTACTGTTGGGATTATTTCTACAAATAATCCTATATATGGGATATGGGATATATGGGATATATGAGGTTGATGTCTTTACCGAATGTCTCAGGTCTGGAGGTCATACAGAATGTATCAGAATAAATATTAAAAACATATAGAGTATGTAGCAAGGAATTGTAATGATCACGTTTTTGCCAATGAACTTAAAATAAATTGGAGAATAGCATACAACGGAGGTATATTGTGATAAGCCTGATTTTCTTTAACAGAAAAAGACAACGTTCAAAATACAACGTAAACTTATGCATAAAGAACGCTTATAATCCCAGATCACACGTTGTCAGGGTGACCGGTAAACAAGAAATGCTCGTGGACATGACACGTGGATATGACACTTTACATTTGTGAGAAAGGAAACAGGGCCTCGTGGGAGTATATAAAGAGTGTATAGAGGCGGCAGTCAGTGGTTTTGTGGAAATATTCAAATACCCACACCAGAAGATAGTATGAATTGACCAAAATAACATGAGTATTTTTTTCAGTTAAGATTCTGTTTAGTGTTTTGGGGAAGTGGGTGATATGTAATTATTTTTGATATGCTAAATGTTGTATAGATAAATTAGTTAAAGATGTCATGATTATTAGTGTTGTAAATTTAAAATTAAATCTAAATGTACTTTGTGAGGAACTTATGATAGGATAGTTTCGTAGACGTGATGATATTTTACCAATTTGGTTAGAATACAGACAGTCGCGAGTAGGTAGGTGTCCACCTGAGACACAGTTCAGGGAAAGTCGCGATCGCCAAATAATATATTTTCAGGTTTTGTTTTTTATGAAATTACCAAGTAACTGATAATACTTCGGGGACATTTGCATACCGACTTTGACATTAGGTATGATTACGGTAGGAGGAACGTCATCACGAACGGACGTCATTACGAACATAATGGACGGTATAAATACAGATGATTTGAATTGATCCGAGAAATTTCTCGTTGCTCGCGAAGATCCCAGTAAGTCCATGAACTGTAATTCGTGACCGTACGGAATCAAAATTATGGTAGTTTACAGAATAGGATAGTTTGAAGAATAAGGAAGAAGGGTTTATCAAGATTTATTAGTATTATTTATTATATATCAGAACGATTTTAGTATTTAAAAATATACATTATATATGTAAGTGGCTTTGCCCTTGATTTTAGTCAACTTCGTATACACAGGTGTTTAACAAGTCATGATCTGATGCAAATGAAG
Source organism: Gryllus bimaculatus (assembly GCA_017312745.1). NCBI lineage: Eukaryota > Metazoa > Arthropoda > Insecta > Orthoptera > Gryllidae > Gryllus > Gryllus bimaculatus. The sequence continues at coordinate 4,451,495 of BOPP01000019.1, read as the reverse complement.
AGATTTCTTGTCCCTGCATTTTCTCATGTTTATTAGCAAAAAGTGATCATTTCCGACCCACGCCAAATGATGTAATAGTTTGTAATATTTATTCTGAGACACACACACACACACACACACACACACACACACACACACACATATATATATATATATATATATATATATATATATATATATATATATATACGTACTTCTTATATAAGCAGCTAATGTAAGATACTCATATGAGATATAAAACCGCTTATATAAGCGGGTTTAATGTCTTAGACAGTACCACCATATCCATTTCACAATAGTATAATCTTCAACAAGCGTAGACCGAGAAAGATGCCTCAGCGCAGGAACTGCTGTCACGGCTCTGACTGGGAGGTCCTAGGTACGAGTCCCAACGATGGCAGGATTTCTTTACTCTAGCTTGTCAGCAAGTTCGAATTCCCTCGCTGTTTGGGGGAGAATCCTAGTGGCCGGCTTCTCTGATCGGTAGTTTTCCGTGGTTTCTCCGATCAACTTCAGATAAATGCCGGAGGAGTACCCTAAGAAAAGGGCTACGGCCCGTGCGCGACCTTTTCTCGGGCTCGTTCTTGTCTTATCCTCACCCCTTACACACTAACACTAACACTCATCCCAGGAGACCGGTCGAGAGTTCAGAGCTTGTCCCTGATGGGACGGTACCCTGCTGGTGGGAGATACCTGATTGGGGAAAATCCGGTTAGTCGACGGTAGACCGACGCTAGATCTCTACATACAGGGGGGAAAACTACCGCCAACACCCGATCAAAACATGCACTACACGTACGGGACAAATGTCTGTAGTTGCTGGCGCTTCCAGAAACACTAATAATCAATCAATCAATTAATCCACGAGTGTAGAATCATAGCTATTGATGAGCTATTGATATGAGTTGATATTTACGACACGAGCAACGTAGAAGCTAGTATGGAATTTATACTAGTGAAAAATAACCATTCTATGCTAGCAAAAGTCTATACTTTCTCGAGAACTTTGCACTTGATGTTGAAAACACTAAATGAAAACATTTGAAAAACTTTTATATTTTGAACTAATGTTGCATAAATTGTGCTTTTTAATTCATTAATTAGTATATCATTAATAAATATTTTATAACTTTAACTACAAACAAGAAAACAAAACAAGTATTACTAATAAAAATAGTGTAGATTTACTTTTTATCCAATAAGAATTTGTCATAAAAATTAATTTTGAAATTAGAATAATGGGTAATATTTATTATCCATGGAGTTGACTCTTGATTAGAGCAAATTTTATTTAAAATAGAATTATTACTAGAACAAGATGTTTCTTGAATGATAGCAGTGTTAGTCCTACCGGTTGGACGAGAAGTCTTGTATAGACACATTTTGTTTGATAGAGAATCATCCACATAACCTCTGCATTCATATTTGTATTCACCTGTTGTGGTTTACTTACGACAGTTCCGACCTTCTGTGGCAGAGTATACAGAGCCTTCTGTGGTCGACTGCCAGAACCCTTTCAATTGTATAATGAACTAATCCGAATATGATTGGTCGACAGCCGTGCGGGAATAATATTCTGGAGTAGTCGTCGAGAACAGTTATTATTCACATACTTTTGAACAACATTTTATAGAATATTAACAATATCACAATAATATATCAAGAGAATCGCAACTGTCTTAAATAAACAATGAAAATCTAATAGTGCTACAGCGCGTACTTTCTTGTATTATTTATTAAGGTTATACAATTTAATTATTTCAAATTTTATCAAACTGAATTTTTTGTTATCTTATGAAAAATTCTCATCAGCAAAAAAGAGGAAGATTGGAATTTGAACATATCCAAGATTTCTATTTTAAACATTTGCAAAGTCTTAATGAAAATCGGATTCATAGCATTTTAATAACCACACAGTCAATTTCGCACTTCTGTCAAACACATTGCAGACAATTTTTTTAAGAAAATAATTTTGTCCGTTCTGGGATGCTAACTATCAGTCTTAACATGAAAAATGTTATCTTCCACAATGTTTTTAGACTTCTCCAATTTCAGACTTTTCCAATTTTCTAAATTTTACAGTTAATAGGACAAATTAGCCTTACACCACTATAAGTGAATTCTACACGATGCTTATAACAAATTAAAAAGAAAACATTCGGACGGGCGGACATAGACGGACATACGGACGAACACACAGACAGACCGATAGACGGACGGGCGGACAGAATAACAGAGACGGACGGTTGGGGAAACACAAGGCCGACCTGCCAGCATACGGACGTTTTCCTTAACATAATATTTTAGGTATCAAAAACGCAATTGCAATTGAAATCTCGATTTAAATTATTCGTACTATTTCAATACTTTATACTACGAAAATTTCTTCTTATGTACGGGTGCAAAGAAGTAAAAATGAATAAAGAAAGTATAAATTCAACCAACTGAACCTACGTTTAAAAATAATCTCCAATGTAAAGATTCGAGAGTGTAAAACATGTTAATGAATGGTAAAAATGAATAATCATGGTCGATCAATCTTTCATCTTATATTTATGAATTTACAAGGCCAACGATAGTAAAGGAAATGAATAATATGTGAGAGGGGAGAGGTGAAGAGTTCACTCGCGAATAAGTCTGGTTAAAAATTAAAATATTTATATAATATAAACATTAACATGAAAATGTTCCCAAAAAAAGTAATATTTGGAAATGTCTATTGATTGCAAAAAAAAAAGAAAGAGAAAAGGATGACTTCATTAAGTGTGTAGGACAGTTTCAAAAAAAATTAACTTTTACTACTTTCGACATTTAATTGTTTTATAGAAAATCAAACCCATATCATTTATAGACGCTCTTGGTGAGTAAGAAATCTGAAGAAATCATTTCAATTGAATTGATTGTGTACCTCCAAACATTGAAAGATCCATTTCAAATTCTCTCGAACATGAGTTCGGCTGGTTTGATGAAAGATTTATTTTGCTAAAAATATTGGATTGGAACGCTCTTGAATTGCTTATGTGTGATCGGACTAATGGACATTGTAATAAAAAACACTGTGAATATCAGGAAAATCCAAAATATATACATTCAGCAAACTCTCGACATCCAGTTTGTTCACTATAATACTTACATTAATACGAGAAAGAAAATGTATTGATAAGGTTGTGCGAATTAAGATCTTTACTTTGCCAACAGTTCCTCTTGTATAGATACAAGAGTAAGGTTCATGTTTTGTTAATTCCATGTATTTAAATGCTAATGTATTGTATTAGTACGTCTTTGTTATTGTTACAACTGTAATTCTTCATTTTTTCCAAGGACGTTGATTCAATACACTCAACTTTTATTTAATACTTAGTAAAGAATTATCTTATGAATTCCATTTTTTTCTTTATTTGCTGTAACATCAAGAGAACTTAAATTCGGTGTATTCGGTGCACGGGAGTTTTATTTCTTCTTTCATGATAACAATGAAGCTTAATACTTCTTTCCTTAAAAAGAAATCAATATTGGGATGCACTTCATTTGCAAATTAATACTTAATTCACATTATTTACATCTAACCGATCACCTGAAAACTAATTCCTTAGTTAAAAAGCAGCGCGGATTCCGAGGCGTACATTGCCACCTACATGTCGCAGCCACCCCTCGAGCGCACGGAGCGCCGCCAGAGCAAGGGAGGAGGGCTGATTGGGATTCCCTGGGCGCCCGTGGCTGCAAGGGCGGGGCGGGGCGGTGGTGGCGGTGGCGTCGAGTGCGCGCGTTAATCCACGTCGCCTCGTCAGTGTCGCCTCCCCCACCACCGTCGGGTCTTCTCACCGTCGGCGGCGCGTCCGATGACGAGGCCGCCTCGTGCGCCACCTCTCTCCTTGCGGCCTGTTATTCGATTCATTTGCCGACGTACGCTCTTTGGTCGTCTTTCTTCTGCTGCTCTTCATATTATTCATTTCTTAGCGCGGAAGAAAGGTTTTTGTGGTGGATTAGACCGAGTAAATATCTTGGAACTGGCGATTTCGTATTAAGTACATCGTTGCGGACCAACCATTGTTTCATTTACCCCGACTTCTCCCTCTGACTTAACCTGTGTATATAGTAGCTAAGCTTGGTCGAAAAAGAAGTTTCGAACAATGACAAACCACAAATACGCCTTGACCATAAGCACGCGCTGCTTTAGCAATCTCGGTGAAATCGATATCTAGCGGACAAAAATAGTTCTTACAAAGCTTTCTAATAGGTCTAGTATAGGATATTTCTGTTTATTGCGGCCATACTCTTCACATTATAGATACTAGCAATTTTAATGAAAATATCGGAAACTTAAAGAAAAAATAAGTTTGTTATATCGAACGCTTGGCTGGATGCATAATTTAGCTCTTAGCCAATATAATTTAATATACTTTCGTACTTCCTTATCAGACGTCTTACACATTCGTTTGTTTCGTTTTTCCATGTTTTCGGCTAGTCTTTTTGTCTTTATCAATGTTTTTGTCGACATGTGGTAGTCGCGTGTATAACCGGGAATGGACGAGTTTTTTTGAGGGGGAGGGGCGAAGTATGTTGACTCAGCGGAGGGGTTTGATGACACCGGTGTTGCGGGTTGCGTTTACAAGCCTCGTTTTGTGCGGGGTCTGTGGGTTGCTTCGGCAATGGAGTCGGTGCTCTTGGTGAAAGGCGAAGTATCGATGCTTACTTGTCCAGAATGTGGGCGACATCCCGACAAGAGGTCTCCCATCCGTGCCCTTGCCTGCCCCACGCGGTCTTTCTTCTTCTGCGCTGGTCGCCACCCCCAGGGCTTCCGCGCCCCCTCCACGCCTCTTTGACATTGTCCGCCCGCAGCGCCTTGTCACGGACCCCCATTCGCAGCTCTTGCGGCTGCCTTAATTCCGTCTCCTGACGTCGACCCCTCGCGCTCATTTTAAAAGGGAAGGAATAAAACAGATGTGTTCTCATAGAATCATTGAAGATTCAGAAAGAATAATATCACCACAATAACTTAAATATTTAGAGAAGTCTCCATCACTCAGGATGTCTGTGACGTCATTCTGTGAATTTTTGTGGTGAGTAAGAGTGTTATAGAGAACACTATAAATCGCATTAGGAGAACACTGAAATTGTTGGATTATTTCATAACCTGGCTTACAAAGGAAATTATCTTATCGCTGTAGGCTCGGTTTTGAAGATAAAATCGCTTACACGCTTTATTAATCTTGTTGGTAGTTTCCACGTCTTCAAAGATCCATTTAATATGCAGTGAAGTGGCAACATGAGGTTCGGAAGACTAGAAAGATAACGTAGGTCTGCAGTTCGAGATAACCTGATTGATCGTTGCCGTAATAGCCATCTGTTCGGGCATTCTGGAATTTGTTTTCAGTACACATCGCGTAAGAAACGAAAACAGACATTTATCTTGCACACATACCATCACTATTAAAAAGTTAGTCACCAATACTTTGCATCAGCCAGCAGCAAAACCGTTATAGAAATAAGCATTTGGGGCAGGAATGTATTATCTCGCTACCACAAGACAATCTATTTGGACATTGAAAAGAATGGGGTTATTATGAATTAGAAGATTGATTCTGCAATTCCCTGTATTGTCTTTATTGCTAATCATATTCTGTATACTTGTGAGAATCTGACAAAATTGAAATGTAAACTGAACGAAGATACAACTAGTGGTTAGACACACATTCACATTGGAAATGCTGAAGTAAACACAAGTCAGAGCAAACTACTCTTGCTATTATTGCACGTCGTGCTATTTTTGCATGTGCGCAGATAAATTCTCTTTTTACTGGAAAGAAAAAATAGGAAACCCTAAGTTTTGATTGGTATGTATTTATTGAACTCTCTGTCTCTATATCTTCACACTCGTGCTTTCGTAAGGCATGCATACTGGAAGAAGCTAAATGGCTTAAAAGTTGCAACTTACTTCAAAGATAGATTAGTGTCCGCTCTTGCTTCGCACAGGCGATGAAGCAACCGAATATTGATGTATCAATCGAGTCAGACTGGCCATCGTGTATTCCAGATTTCTTTTCATATGCAGCTGGGATTCGCTTCACATCAAAAAAATCAATTTACATCACATTCTGCTGCCTCTAGCGGCTTGACATGGCTACCTAGATGCTCTGTCTCTCCATTTCTTTCCCATTCTTCAAACTACCTCCACCAACTGCAATCACGTCAACCATATTCTCTTGACGCATGTAGTACTGTTAATATTGTCACATAGGTTGTAGTCTCCTTCAAACTGAACAAAGTACATTAAAGTACATTTTGTCACTTTTATTTTAAATTTACTTTAGTATTAATTCCTGTAAAGAGTGCAAATAATACTTCTTGCCACATACGCAGATGATTTTATGTCATTTGAAGTAGCTACATTGCTTTAGAAAAGACTCATCCTGAAAAATACCCAAGTATTATAAATACAATTTTAAGCGCAGTATTTTGTTCCTTATTACCAGACATATGGAGATGTCTTTTACGAGACACGTGGATTTAAAACTCTTGGCTATGAATTAGAATATGTATTTTTTTGAGAAAGCAATGTATATTTTATTGCAGACCCTCGACTTATATTTCTGGAAAATGAACACTTTTCATATTTTTCTTTCGCATGTTTAATATTTGCAGTTTAGTCTTGCAGATATTTTAGTCGATTTCTCCTACGTAGCCGCTGTATCAATTCAATACATCTGTCTTTAAACTAAAACCATCAAACACATTCAATTTCGAGAAAACTTGCAGGTGAATCACGAAGAGCGGACCTCCATATGGGAGTCCCAGAGGTCCCCAGGTTCTTTAAACCCGCCCTGCCTCTGCGGAAGGTGTTTGAACGAGATAGCGATCCGAGGGGGTGGAGCGGAGCGGGGCCGTGCGGGGCGGGCCGTCTCCAGACGTCGCTGGGGGCTGCAAGCCGAGGCCGGGGGCAGGGCTGGCGGCACGGCACAATGGCGTCTACGCCCGTGAAGGGCGCTCGTAGCAGCCGGCGGCTGCCAGGGCGGGAGGGAACCTGCCTCCGACACTGCTTGCTGTTCCCGCTGCCTCAAGTGTTCAAGGCACTCTGACCTTCTCCGCGAGGCCGTGGTCTATGTAGGGCAGGCGCATTTTTCTATTCCGTCAGGGCGTAATTTTTCCCCTAAAATCGTTGTAAAATACGTATGGTAAGGATTTGAGGTAATTGGCGTAATTCGTTTTATTTTTTGCGGCCTTTATATTACTACCAATCTGTGTAATCTCACGGCGTCGCCTGCATTCAGTTAAAAGCAAATCAATATGTATTCCGATTGTTAAGATACCGAGAATTGAATTGCAAATGCTCTACTTTTTTGTACTGCATGACGAATTATTAAGATGTTTGGTTGTCGATTCATTTTATATAGCATTTGATCTAAAACTCCCATTTTAAACAAAAGAATTATCATTTTATTTTTCACCGCGAAGAGTATTGTGTTTCTGTCTTCTGTTCTTTAGAATATCTACGCAGTTAAGAAAAGAAATATAGCAAAGAAATAACATTTGAATTAAGGTAATATTTATATTAAGAGAGCTTCGGTGTCGGCCAGGTACCATTTTGGAATCAGCCTCTGGGTAATTACTAGGGCCAAATTTATGTGTACTAATAATGTATGAAATGTGTATGCCTTTATGAAGTAAAAATTTGAAAATGTACTCTGAAATATGACCCATAAAGTGCATATATTAAACTATCTAACAAATTTTCTCAATATATTTACGCCAGGAACATTCATCCGGCAGTATACTCTTACTACACCGATGTATGAAATTTCGAAGAATAGTCCTATTTGGATTTCCCCTCATGGGTTAATTACCTCTAATATTTAGTTACCTCTAATGACTTAACAGTTAGTATTATAAGCACGATTGATAACAATTTCATGAACCATTTAACAGTCTCTTTCATACCATGATAAAGAAAAGTTACTTTCTATTCTGCATACTATTTCGTTAATATTTGCAGAGAAAGCTTCTGTGTGACTTGCAGGAATTTAAGTCACGTGTGTTAGTTAACCAGTACTATCAAATTTCAAGAATTTGACGGTACGCAATATACAAAAAGTTCCTGATTTTTCTTTTAAATATCATGCATTACGCAGATACACAAAACTGGTATTAGTTACAATGAATTACTTATAAAGGGTGTTTTTGTAGAATGTGGACAAAACCATATCAGTTTTTACAATGATTTATTTTTATAAAATATGCCTATAAGCCGAAAAGCATAATATATTATTGTTGAATCATACAACATAGCATTCAATATAACCGCCATTTTGTTCGATCACAGCTATTCTTCGCGTAAAGCATGCGCACGCCTTTTTTAAAATCTTCTTGTCCAAATGTTTAAACGATGTCTCAATGCCATAAGTGATGCAATGTTGGGTTGTCTCGTTCATCTCGGAGTCCCGTTCAATAACGCTCCACGCGAAATAATCAAGCGGAATTTAGTCAAGGTTGTCGGAAGGTCAATAGTTCTTGCTCCAGAACATGCTCATATTGTGCGAGAGCCATTTCTGCACTAAATGACTCATGTTCACGGGCGCTCCATCTGGCTGAAAGACGTACTGCCTTCCGGTTGCTACAACAGTTTCTAGCACTGTCACAAAAACCTATGTGGTGACTGTTTCTCCTTTAAGAAAGAAGTGTGGGGGGATGTTACCCTCGCTGGGCACGATACTCAGGACATGGACACGAGCCGGGAAATTTGTCGTAGCTACAATGGACTGGAGTCTTCCCAGTCTTCTCTCTAACGTGGATCTTCCGTTCTGGTGTGAAGGAGGTTTCCTCTGATCTCTCAGAAGCTGCGTAGCGAGTGGCAACATCATTAACTGTTGATTTCACATAACCAAAGAACTTCACTACTTCGGGTACAGTGCGTCCAGCACGAAGACATTCCACAACGGCAGCTAGCCGATTGAACTCCGGGCACGACTTAACAAGATCAGCCACGATGTGGTTATGATGTGTTTACAAACGATCAAGTTATATACAGCACCATGCAGATGGATGGTAACGAACTGAAAGCGGCGGGACGTTTAATTTGAAAATTGTCCGGATTCTTCTGAAACACCCGTATACAAACACCCGTTACAAAACTAAAGTAAATATAGTAAATAAATCGGAGAAACAATAAACGTTTTCAAGAAAACATGCCGAATAATGAGTAATTTTCAGAAATACGATGCTTAAGAAAGCAGGCAAAATATGCATGATGTTAATATAAAAATTATTTTTAAGTAATTGTAAATTGGATGTTTTAACATAATAAGAGCACAGAATTTCGGGATATTGGGGAAATATGTATTTGCATAGAAATCCGGTCTCTAGTAATCACGCTGTCCCGCGTTCTTGGCTTTTCTCCGCAGTTGCTAATTTCTGCCGCCTCCGACTTCTTTCCTCGCCTCCGCGCACTTCCCGAGCGCGAGATACGAGCCGATTAAAGAAAAGTGCGGCCGAAGGCCCATTGAGGAACAGGAGACGAGCCCTTATTGAATTATCGCCCCTAGTGCTTCTGCCGTAAACGTGAGGCGCCCGGCCTCCCATCTGCAGGCCTCTTCCGCGAGAGACAATGAAGGCCGTGAAATTTTAGCTCTGGCGCTGTTCGTTTTGGATGGTGAAGGCCGCCAGGGACGGCACAAGACCGAGAGAACCAACATCGACGTTCGGTAGCGCTCATTGACTTCGTCTCTTAACCTTTAAATAAGCCATGTCGTTTGTTCAATCACTGGAGCTGTGTTTTCTTTCACTCTTTGATGCCAAACTAAATTGAAGAGTTTGGTCGAAAGGTAACACATAGAAATGATTCGATTTTGTTCCATAAACGTTGGCTACCTTGTGATGGGGCTGTTAAACTCATTTTTTTTGTCATTTCACCAATTGCCCACATTTTGCATAAAGGAACCTACTCTCAAAATTGCAAAAAGTGAGTTAATGCTATATTATTGTTCCTTAAGTATCACTCTATGTCCTCTAGAAATTATTCAACCCTCCATTCGCATGCTTATGTTATCTACAAACTGATTACAAAAATACTGGTGAATATGGCACATTTATCTTTGTGCAGAAAGAACTCGGGAGGTATAGTTCATTTCAGCAGAAAACGAATTCTTATTTATGACGTTAGTAATTCTAACTCTTCTAGAAGCAAATAGTCACGTGTTTAGGTGAATTGTCTTGAATTTGGAAAATTGCGTTATTTCGAAGGTCTTCTACGTAAAAGTTGCAAAAATGGGAAGGTTTAATGGAATGAGTGACCTGGAAGAAATGATAACGGTCAGAAAAGTGGATACAAATAACGAGAAAATCTCGACATCTGTTTCAGAATAATTAGTCTCTGTTGTGAATTAATCGAAAGCCAATTCCTCCCCAAAAAGTCTGGGCTTAAAGTCGGGTCATGAATTTAATTCCTGGCGAGACTTCTACACCGTTTCCTAAGAGATGAGGAGGAAGTCGATGTCGTTTTTTTTTTCTGAGATACCAGATTTCGGAATTGAGTAATTGACGCGTTTCCAAGTTAAATACAGTCGTATGTGTAGATAAATAATACTTTTTGAGAAATAAGAATAAATTATTGTTGTTGAAACATAAAACGTATGGCTAGATTCGTGCGGAGGAAGTTAATGCATTTATTAACAAAACATGATTAAGCTCTTAACAAAACATGATTAAGAAGCCAAGACCCTTCGATTCAGAATGTTAAATTGTACCCTCAAAAGACAATTTCACATGAGAATGTTGTCATTCCAATTAATGGATCATTTATTTACTTTATTGGAAGAAATGGGAATTAATGTAGCTGAATTTTGGATACTAACTGTCAGTTGAGTTCCGCGAAAAGACTTTTTGAGCCAAAAACCTAGTGTGACGTCATGGATACTCACAGCGACCACATACACTGAGCTTTCATATAACAATATATTTATTAACAAGAAAACAAAACAAATATATACACTTAATATCCTACTTACACCCTAGCTCTGATAGACCTACTATCCCCTGATCGCGGGAGCGATCCAAACCCGATTGAAGATGGTTTTGATTGTGGCATTCGCCACTCCTACTTTTGAAGCGCGCACAAAGCCTAGCTTCCGTGACCGGATGTCACGCTGGGACACAAAGTCCGTTCTGGCGCACCAACGGCTGGTTTGCCTCGATCGCAGGAGCGATCTTATCCGATTGAGAATCGGCGTGAATCGTGGCACTCAACCACTCTTCACCTCGGAGCACGCACACAGCATCGCTCCCCCGTGACCGCAGTCACCCAAGGACCTAAAGTCCGCAGGCTTCGTCAACTAGTGACTAGAGCCCCGCGAGCCTGGCTCGCATATGCACCGTCGTGACGCCAAGTTTTGTGCACATGCACGAGGTTCTCCCGCTGTATCCAGAACCAACCCACTGGCTCTGTACTCTCTGTTATATGGGCGAGGCTCACGTGACCTACTACGTCACGCCACACCCTCGCTTGTTATGACAGTGAAAAGTTTCTATAAGCCGGAAGGCGCCAAAGCCGCGCTTGTGTCTCCCATTTCTGCGTTCTTGCCTTTACGGAAAAACCCTTCTCTCCTTCCTGTGGCAAGGCTAATCCTCTACCAAGCGTCCCCAAATAGATGCCACGAGGCACGCTGGCTAATACGTTACACTAGCAACACAATCCCACCCCGATGCAGTTTGTTCAACTATTACTCTTAGATCACACGCCAGTTGCTCTGGACGCCGTGTTCGCAAACTCTAGACAACTATTAAACTCGCGACTTTCATATGTCAGGTAAGTTATAAATAGGTTTTGGAATTCATCACAAAATTTATGCTTTCAAGTGAAGATGATGAATAATATGCAAGTTGTTAACTCTGACAGTGAGATCAAAAGTTCAATGTCTGCATAATAGTTAAAATTTACGCAAACTTTGATTTGGGGAGTAATTCCGTTTGCTTCTTTTTAGGCTCCTCTTTAGATCCTCACTTTGTGACCGAGAATCTTCTGACGATTTTGCACGCACTGCGCAGCGTCGCATAACGCTACCGCACGCTCATAAATAGCCGGCTCTATAAAGATGATGAAGAGGGAGGGTAATGATGTGGATGGAGATCTGACTCACAGGGGGGATGGTGGGTGGTCACCCCCGTGTGGGGTAAAGGTAAGACCAGGGTGGGGGAGAGAGGGGACGGGAGGAGGTTAAAAGCGAGGGAGGGACAAGCAAGTTGAGTGTCGCCACCGTGAAATGAACGAGGTCGTCACTGTTGCGATAGAGATCGATATTACTCGTTCGAATGAAGCAACTGTCGGGCCCCAGAGAAAGCACTCAACTCCTCCGTATACCATTATTCCGTACTCTCTCAAAATTACAACGGACGTTTCTTGGCCAACTGAACACTATCATGACCATTATACAATCGACTGAGCACGAGTGTTAGGTCAAAGGCCAGCTTTGTGCTACGTTATTAATGCCACTCTAATCAAACAAAGACGCAAAGTCGGTGGTGGTATATATGTTGCGACTTAAGTCTGATTATGGCTAATTCCCGAGTTATCCGGATCATGTATATTCAAAATGGATGGATCAAGTCCGAAGCATACTGCTTTACAGTATACTTTGGATTAAAGTCCGGATATGTGGGCATTAACCAACACGAAGTAGCTAGGGTGAGTGAACTAGGTTACGGTCAAAAGAAGCGGAAATACCTAGTGCAAAGTTTCTAAGGTTAGTGAGAGTCAGAGTATGTAACTGCATCAGTCGTAAAATCCTGTTTAGATGATACTACATAATCTATCTTCATTCTATGCTTCAGTTCGTTATGCATTTTCGAATTGATGTTGAGAACCGTTCTTCGATCTTCACAACTTACATAAAACAAACTTTCTCATCTGTATCACATAATTTCCTACGCATTTTTATACCAAAACACTTCTTGCAAGACGCGTCGCATTCAGACAATTGCTTTCCTTTAGTCGTTGATTTGTGGTTAATGCCAAAATTTGGTAGATAAAGTCGAAATGATTCGTTAATTGTCATTCACACGGCTTCATTCACACTCTTTCAGTATTATGCGAAATAACTACTCCTAACAGTAGCCGTGTTTTGATCTTAAGTAGAAACACATTTTCAGAGTAAGTCGTTGAACCCTAATTCAGAACTATTAACCGTAGTTTTATATTCGTAATATTCTTAGTAATACATCATTCTCTTCTCTGCCCAATACTCCTGTAACAAGCATCAATCCCAAAATATATCATTAAAGAAACTCTGGCCAACGTTATATAATAAAACGTTATATAAGACGTTCTGCACTGTTTTATGAGGCAGGAAATGTTATTTATAAGGGTGAATGTAGAACAATTTCTACTTTCCTCAAAAAACATATTAATAGTTTTTCAAAGAGAGGACTTTCCTTGCCTACTTCTCTAGTGAGCTAGAATTCAGGAGACGTTTTGTAACTAACACTTTAAAAATCGGGTGAAATCGCAGAACTGCTGTCAAGCTACTTTAAAGTGATCGCAGAAAAAATGGGTTTTGGTTCGCTTACAATACTGGCTCACGGTAAGCTATCCAACTGATCTACCCGAGACTCCGTATTTTAAACTAACCGTGTTGGGATATTCGGCATACCTGATACAGGATAACTGAGCCGACTCAGGTACAATTTTAAATTCACTGTTAATTTATGCTTTGCAATACTTGTGTGGTGCACAAATGTTAACCACAAATTCATCAGGTATAATTTTTTTTCTAAAACGTATTACAAATACAATTGGAACTAAAGAATTCAATTAAAATAAAAGAAGTGTTCCCTTTTTTTACATTATTGCGCACTGATCCCCTAACACTTTTCATTCAAGGTCTTTAAAATTGTTGAAGTCAACATAATTTACATATTATTCATAAAAAATTTTAATGCATTCTTTTGTTTCTCTCCACTTCACGCCTTACAAATTAGTTTCAAGCAGTAATATCGGCAGTCATATGAACAAGTGATTTGTGTTGGCTTCTAAATAAATACGAAAGTGTTCGTAATGACAATATGATTATAAAAGCAATTTTTAGAAAACTGGTAAACCATTTGTTTATTTTATGATTTTAATCAATTTTTATTAGTGATATTGAGTTATTTCAAAAGCAGTTTTGTTACGAATTACGAATATTCAAATTATGCAATTTCCTGAGAGGTATGTAAAATAACCTGCAGTTCTATATTGGTCTTGTTTATATTACTGAATGACCACAGCAAGTGGATGTCGTGAAAAATAATGAAGCATCGAAAAATGGAGACTTGAAATTTAATAACTAAAATTCTGTGTCGATCAACAATTGAAAAGTGTATATCTGTTATTTGTGTAGGGGGGCGTTGGTGGTTTATTTCGGTTTGAAGCGGATCCGCTTACAGCCATTTAATTCTTGAAACGTATACTTTTACAAACCGCAATGCATCTGTAACAAATGTGAACATGAACGCCCAAAAATTGTAAAAGAAGAAATGTTAACTTTTTTAAATATGAGAGCGTATGAAAATGAAGTTCCTAGAACTAATAATTATTTAATTTTTATCTTTATTCACTACAGTAAAAGTATTTTTCATTCTGAAATACCGCAGTGCAGGGAACTGTCTGGCACAAAAATGATTAATAACTATCAATCATCGTGACGGATAGTTTGATCTTTAAATATTTTTTTGGAACGATAGAAAAAAATACAATTTTTAACAAAATACTGTATTCAAACTTCTGTACTATTATCCCATGTCTTTTATAGTGAAGTAAATATCTTATTAAAATTTAGAAATTTAGTTATGACTACTAATAATGTGGGATGTTAAACAACAAATAATTTTCGTATGTTGCAAAAGAATTCATTTGAAATATTTACTTTTGGCGTTTGTTTCCAATATATAGTGAGTGAAATTTGGACCCAGTCTAATCTACGATGGAGCTAATTGCATTTATACATAGAGCTATCTTCTGGAGTATCATGCATGTTATGTAAATGCACAGTAATATTGTTTATTGCTGTTTAGTTAGTGATTAAAATATACATTAGGTATAAATAGGTGAAAATGTGTAATGGGATTATGGTGATTTGCGTCATAATTATAATGATTTTCTCACTCGTGCGGACATTGTTATTTCACGACCTTCCACGCACAATTTGCACCGAATCGTCCTGTTAACTGGATCCGCGACACCCACGTGAACAAACAAAGCAGGCGCCCGCGCGCCGCCAGTCGGCAACGGCACGCCCGGTCAGTGGGCGGGGCGGCTCCCCCACCCGCAGCCACCCGCGCCGCAGCTCGCATTAGCAAACGAGACGCGCTCGAGGAGCCAGCGCGTGCGGCGGCAGGGGGTGGCGGCAAATTGCGGCCAATATCGCGCGCATAAACATTAGCGTTCGCGTGTGTAAACATGTGACCTCAAATCAAATTGAGTGTCGGGGCAGCCGCTTCAGTGGAGAGCGTCGGCGTTTGCTCGCCCGCCGCCGCTGCCGCCGCCGCCCTCGTGCTGCGCGATCGCCTCCTTCGCTCGCTTTTTGATGTCGACTCGTTGCGCACGTGTAGCGCCGGCATTCTGTTGGCGCGCGCGTGTGGAAAATGAATGTTGAACATGAATCTTATAATGGCGTTTACGAAGCAATAATATTGTGCCATGAAGATCACAGTGGGGAGAGGTGGCATTTTAATTGATGTGAATCGAATTGGTTTCTTTCTAAGTACGATACGCGTTACATTGGACTCAATGTATCTCATGATCTCCATTGAAATTAAAGGCAGATTAACGTAATCATATTAAGCTTTATTGTACGAGTGCATGTGTTGAAAACTAGTGACGTTAGGGGACCGTCTTTTCAAATGCGTACGAATGCAATAAAGTTACCTCATAAGCGAGTTGCATACGTTTTATGTAGCAGCAGTAAATGTATAAGATAATTAAAATTAATTTTTAGAAACAACTTTATTGCGACGTTGCAGATATTCAACGTCAGTACGAAAAACATTGGGTGGTTGTTCGTTTTATCGCTACAATTCCACAATTCTCTCGCTGCGATTGGCTGAATACGTGGTTCGTGCCACGGAGAAACATCGCCATCTGTGTCGTGAGACGACATTTTGTTAACGATTTCTTGTATAAAAAAGGTCGCTTATAATGCTATAATACAGAAAAAGGTTTTAATGAACGATGAAATAGTTTTTTTACATGAAATAAATTTCTTCTGAAGAGTTGTTAACTTCATTTTCGGAAACGTTCTCTCCTTGTTATGGACGTATTTCTAGTAAGGAAAAATGTGTTTATTTTAGTACAATTCTTTTACTCTGTTTGCATTTGTTGTATTCGTATTTGTAATAGGTAGGTTTTCTATTTTATTCTACCTATTATGTTTTGTATGACTTCTCCTTATTTTATTTAATCTACTATTCAGTAAGATAATAATTATTGTGCACGATAACAACAATGATACGATTGGTATGCTACGATCAGTTGTAATAAACTGATAAATGTTAGTGTTTGAAAAGCAAGGATGCATATTGAAATACAATTTATAACGTCCATGAAGGATACTATGTGCACGCGCACTAGGTGTTTATATGTTTTGCTTGCATCACATGCGCGTGAGTGTACCGATGCTTGCTTTCGTGTATGCATGTGGGCGCAGAAGACTGTCAAAATCAGAACTCTCAAGACGTTTTCAAGCATTTAGAGCAATTTAGAGCAATTTATTTAGAGCATTTAGAGCAATTTATCATTTTTACAAGAACTGTTTGTTTTATAAATCTTGTTACATTTCTCTCTACATTGTAGAGCATTCATCAACGCAAAGAGTTGCACCCAAATGAATTAAAATATTAACTCTGCAAACAAATATTTTCTTATGTGTTTCAATTTCCTGTAATCGGAAACGTTTCCGCCTCTTGGTAGATGCGTTTCTAATCTTCATTGTAAGAAATGTTACTAAATGCAGAACAGCGTTATTTTAAATCTGACAATACATTCCTGAAATGCATTTTGCGGGGAATATTTTCTCACTTGATAGAGTAACGTCGTGTATATACGTTCGTATAGCTGTAATTTATCATGTTTTCTAAACATTGATAAACAGGGTGTGCAAAAGAAGAGGATCAAATTTGTAAATTATTATCGGATTTTTGTAACATTAAATAAGAATTTTGTTCGTAATAAATGAGTTCTTGATCTTCATTATACCGATGATTCGCGTATACGGCTTACATTTCCAATCGACCTGTTAATTACCATTGATTTCCATTGAAATTTCATCGACCTCTAAGGGGTCAATGTCGTCTCTGTTCGTAATATATGATTTAGAGAATATTAACGCCGACAATCCCTTATTCACGTAACGGATACTTGTAACAATCGTGTATTTACCTTCTCTTTAGTTAATACGTTCTGCGCCATGTAAATTGAACTCCACAATATGATTTTCTGGAGAGAACAGTGGGGTTATTGAGAACCATTAAAAATATAATTTCTATTGCTCGCTGCCCGTATATCGAATATATGTTGAATTTTCCATTGCAGTTCACTTCTTTTTAGAATAGGCAGTGTTAAAATAACATTGGATAAAATAAAAATTCTATATTCCATGCGTAACCACCGCATGCTCTCAAAGCGCATGAAGTTGTTTTTATTTCCTTCAACTTCGTAAGAAAAACATTGTATATGAGTGTGCAATTCACTGAAAAATGTATTCTCATTTCGATGAGTGCAATTTTAGATATCATTATGCGTTAGCGTTAACATTTAAAATTCCTTCTTTTGTTGTGTACACTAAACTGTGGCGTCAGAAAAACTAAACGTGCTGGATTTCACATGCATTCCAAACATTTTCAGTCTTTCTTTTTACCAAAAAATATAAATATATCCTATGCAGAAGCTGAGAGTTAATCAGCGGTGTATGAAATACGTCAGTATCGTGTGGTCTAGTTGGTTGGGAAAGAACCCAGATGAAAAAAGACAATCATTTATCTCGTATGGGATAACCATCCTCCTGGTATGTCGTGTAACCCAGTGACTCAATTACGACTCATGTGAGCATCTGAATCAAAAGAAGATTATTTACCGAAATCGTTACAGGATTAACAGAAAACTGGCATGAATCATGCAACTTATATGCGATTCTCCCTAAAGCATGCCGTGATGTGGCTGACATCGTGCTGTCCCATCCCCCTCCCTTTGCTGCACCGCTCGCTTCGCGCTTCGCTTCGCTTCGCTTCCCCGAGGAGGCGCTTGGCTTCTGCGGGGCGCCGCGGTATCCGTCGTGAGGCTCTCAGCGGCGCGGCGCGGCGGTTTAGCTCGGCGGCTAATGAGCGGGCCCGGACGCCACCGCCACTCAGCTCCGCTCCTTCGCCGCCCTCAGGGAAGCGGAATGGGAGTCGGTTGGGAAAAGGAAGGGTCGAGGTGTCGCTTGGGAAAGCATTGGACTTAAAGGAAAAGACGGCGAAAGGATGTTGGTCCCAAACTAGTGAACAGGAACCAGGCAGGTGTCGTGGTAAGGGATGCAGAGACATGGGCGAAGGAATATGGTCTAGTTGAAAGGAAACTCTTTTTGGTTCGGGAGAGGTTCAGGAAAAATAACAGATACGAAAGAATACAAATACGGCGAAAGAGAAACACGAAATTGCTAGTGAAGATGGGAGTAATGTATAGAATCGAAATTGACGCGGGATATGATGTATGGTGTATAGGATGTTTGCACGAGGGAAAAAAGATGATTGGTGCGGAATGGAAATGGCATGGAAGAGAAACAATCCAAGTGGAAGTGAGATGGATGAGCAATAGAAGTAAGATTCCAGGAAGATGAACGTGAGATGGACAGGGGAGTGTAATTAGGATTGGAGTGGGTAAACAAGGCCGGGGTTGGAAATACTTTAGTCAGAACAAAGTATTTACGGAAGAAAGAACTGAAGACACGGACCGAGACGGAAGGTTGATAGAAGCAGGATGCAAGAGCAAGATGGACGTTGGTTGAGCAAGAGGATGAAATTA
The DNA here is from genome assembly GCA_017312745.1 of Gryllus bimaculatus. Taxonomy (NCBI): domain Eukaryota; kingdom Metazoa; phylum Arthropoda; class Insecta; order Orthoptera; family Gryllidae; genus Gryllus; species Gryllus bimaculatus. The sequence goes on along the minus strand of BOPP01000019.1, from coordinate 4,432,477 downwards.
GGATTGCGGAAGGTATAAAACAGGCGGAACGGAAACCGCTGATAGAGAACAGCACAGAGAGGAAAGAGATGAGGTCACTAAGTGAGGTGGTTTATTGGTATAAGCATGATGCAAGGAAAATGAACGTGGGATGGGCGGAAGGATGGGATGAGGTTCACGGAGGATATAAAACCGACGAGTGGGAAAGAGCCCAGACAGACCAGGTCCGCGGCTGGGAGAGAAAGCGCCGGGTCGCGGAGTGGAGGCGGGCACGTGGGCGGAGAGGGCGAGGGCAGGGCGCTCTCCGAGGGCCCTCGACGCCGCCGTCGCGTGGGTGGCGAAGGGCGCTGAAGGGCCCTCGGCGCAGCGGCCGGGTGCTCGTGGCTGCGTCGACGTCACGGTTCGCGACACGGCCCCGGAGACCACCTGGGCGCGCTTTGCGTATTTGTCGTCTCCGACGTTCGCAAATGGCGAAGCAGTCCACAAAAATACACTTAAGTCACTACTATTTATATTTTGATTTGATTTGTATTGATTTCGATACCGAAGTATAACAAAGAACTAAGGTCTTGGAAAGTTGTCTTAGAGAAATTGTCATATTTTTAATTGAAATATATTTCACTTAAAAATATGATAATAAATATAAATATTCATAACAACTGCTGTCTATTATTTTCTCAAGGCCTTAGAATTCTCGAATAGTTCGGTATCAGGACAGTATATACTAATTGTGGATTCCGTCGTAATTTGTATTACTCATATTTTTAGGAGGGCTGCAAAATGTTTGACCAGAATATTTGCGTTTAGCGAGGAGTAATTTGAATTGGGAAAACATTACGCTCTGTCAACAATCAAAATATATAAAACCGCTAGATTCCTTATTCCTTAATTTGGTAATACCAATTTCCTTGATTACATGTGGCGTTGTACGTCATACTGATTTCTGCATGTACTTATTTCTCAAAATAGTAATTGGAAATGCTTCTTTCATAACTAGAATTATCTACATTATCTTTTTCAAATGTTGTAGTTAAAGGTAAATGGATAAGTGATCAAAGTGCAAATATTTGATTCCACCAGGATTCGAGCTCGGAACTCTTTTCAATAATCTTCAGTCTTCATGCCGATTCAATCTTGAAAGTGAAAGGGATTTAATTTTTGTTGATTAAGATTTTATTTTTGATATAATAAATCGCAAACTTAATTCATGTTTCATTTTAATGCGATGTACATTGTAAGTAGTAACAAATTCCAAATTCAGTTTTCTCTCCGGGAGTCACGTCTCCCTTTGCGTTGCCAGGATGAGCACAGCGGGGGAATAGCGTGTAATGGGGTCACAAACCAATTTCACTCGCCACGTGCCACGTGGTTCACCACCGGCCCTGTGAGAGGACGCGGGAATTGGCAGGAAGTGACGTCACAAGCCCGAATTTGTTCTCACGGAAAATATTTCCTAAACACAATCATCCTAAATTAGAATTACAAGTAAAAATAAAATGTATCAGAGACGTGATGAGATGCGAAATAATGGCTTATGTGCACAATTCTAAGAATTTTGAATGAAAATGGTTTCATATTTTATTTTAAAATATGTTCAAGAAACATTATAAAGCAATCCCTTACTATACCTTATCTCTGTTCGTACTTATCACAATAGGATATCACAAAGAGCAGAGGCCTGCAGCAGCAAAAATGCTGCTGAACAAAAACATATAAAATGGTTTTCTATAATATAGTACGTACACGGCTAAAAGTCAGCAAATAAAGTTCTCTAGTAACTCACTGAAATAATTAAATGTTTTAACAAAAACAAATATAGAAGTATCGTAGTGTATGTACACTACAGCAGTGAATAGAGAAGAAAAAATACAATACAATACGTAAAATAACACAATCAAATATTTAAGTTTCTCAGTCAAATTCGAAACTTTTTCATTATTTTTGTATTTTCCCGAATTTCTGGGTATCTAATAAAGTCATAAACACATCTCAAGAGGCCAGAGATAGTATAATTTCCTTGCAGTTTTTTTTCGTGCATTGGAGATTATTAATATATATTTGAGGGTATTTCTCTTTTTCTCTAATTTGTATTCAGGTTGTTCTGAGAGACCGCAAATCAAATCGCAACACCAAATCAGTGTAAAACAGAGCAGAGATTAGAAAGAAAAGGGAGAAAGTAAAAAAAATGTTATGCGTGTACTCCAATTACAAATGTTTACCAGTCGTTCGTGACTGAAGGCCGAAAGCGACTAAAAGTGATGTTCTCTTTTCCTTGTTCCTTAATCGTAATTTTAATCACGAAACGCAAAATTTAATGCTGCTATCCATGGTAGTGTATTATCAATTGAATTAATTTGAAATAAGAATAAATCAGTAATTTAAATGAATGAATTCGTAATTCAAATACTAGCATGAACAAAGTATTGTTGTTTGGAAACCGTAAAAGAACAAAAATTTCTTCAACTTTAAGACAATTCATTACATGTAATAATTTTATATTTTATAGCGTTCTAATAATAAATTTACATTTCGTAATAGAAAATACGTTTGCAATTGAACCGAATCAAATGAGAGTATATTGTCAAAAAGAAACATTAACTCTTTCGATTCAAGCATGCTTGTCGGTTTCGTTTGTATACTGGTAATTACTCGTAGAAGCTTTTTTATATACATTTAATTAAAGATTACAAGTTTTTTAGTATTTTGTAGTTAATTATTAGTTATCATTCTGTGTGGTTTCTCTCATTGTAAGATAAGTATTAATTTTACCGTTTTGTAGCACTTCATGACTATTGAGCAATGAAGTTTCTTTATCTATGACCGATCTCTCTACGTCAGAGGTACTAGCATTTGCAAGAGTTTTCGATCATTCCTTTTAAAATCCATTCACGGGAATGTACGTCTAGTAAAATGGCAAAGAAAATCGCGAACTGTTCTCACACTACCCTGATGTTCGTTATCGCATTGAAATCACGGATTTCAGAAAAGAGCCCTTTCATTCTTTGTATAATCTCAGAAAGAAAATTATGGGATACACCTGTTTGAAAAGAAAGTATTGAAAGGATAATTGTGGAATCACGAGGGTTGGTTTTATATGCAGAAAATAAAAGAACAACGATATTTGCTTCTCAGGGAGTATTGTATTATTATGGTGGCAGAATGTACTGTAGGAATCCCTGTGAACAATTCAAAATTAATTTTAACATTTTTATAAACGCGGTAACGTCTTATAGGATTTGCTCATAAAACGAAAGAATGAAATAAAACAGGTAATTTAAACTTTAATAAGTGTGATGTGTTGAAAATTGTCCTAGACAGTAGTTCATGTTAAAATTTGATTTAACTGCTGTTAATTACAAAAAATATTAGTTAAGCAAGTACGTCTTGTTAAAGATTAATAACTCTCGTGTGGTTTCACATTATAGGAGTAGACATTTATTTAAAGCCATTTTTTCTTTGAGTTTGTACAGTGTCATGAATATCTTTTCCTTAATACAATTTATTAAAGAAGTAATTGTATTTTCATAAATATGAATTTTGAGATGATCCTAGAAACATTTCTTGAAAATATTCACAGTGTATTTTACATTTCTATTTCATGAAAATACATAGTAAAATATTAAGTTTTGTCTCATTAAATCTATTGAAAATTATCATAAGTTAGGGTAAATGTCATTATTGAATGAAAATTGGACATAATTTAGGGTAATTTTCGTCTTATTACAAGTTGGACAATTCAATGAAGAATGATGTAATGTTTGCTCTGAAAGTAACAAGAAAAAGCTAAATATGGAATTAATGGAGACATTAAACACCTCTCATTTAAGGGATTATTGTTTTATATTCTCATTGATATCAAATGCAAATTATTACTTTGCACATCCGGGGGTTAAACTTGGGTTTACTCATTGATGTATTTTCCTGGACACATTATGACTTTTTGAAATAAACACTTATTCTCAATTTTGTCACTTTGTACCTTTTTACTTCAATGCAGCCATGTGTAATTTTTATCTGTGGTTACAATATCAGGTTTCATTACTGCACACTTTTAGAATGGCGGATTCTTTTAGAATTTTTCATTCGCGCGTGCCCCTCACAATGGCTGGGTGGGCGAGGCGTGGGCGAGGCTGGGGGCTTCGCGGAGGTCGCATTCGCGCGGGCGGTGCCTCGGCGGCTTTTTAAGGGCGAGTGCGCGCCCGCGAGGCCCATTGTGCGCTGGCTTCAATGTCTCTTCGCCAACACCTGATGCGCTGCGCGTGCAAATTAATTACTGGGCAGCCGGGTGGCTGGCTGGCTCGCTCGCTCACGCTGCGCCCCGCCGAGGGAAGCAGCAGCGCGCCGCCCCGCGGGTGGGCAGGAGGGGCGGGAACTGACGGAGAGGGCGAGGAGAGGGTTGGCGAGAAAGGGGGCTGCGGCTGAATAAGAGAGTCCCTTAGAGGTAGATTGTAAACTAATGATCTCGTTTGTTTCGATACTGATTTGCGACGCTTGTCAGCGAGCAATGGAAACGATTGTTTTGAGAGTTGATAGCTGATCGGGATGCATGGTGTGGCATCTGATTGTTGAAGTGAGGCGCGAAAAGTATAACTATTTTTGTAAAAAAAATACAATCAATAAAACTAGTTCAGAAAGAGTATTTTTCGCAGAAGCATTAAGTAAAGCATATAATAGCATATTCTAAGTGAAAGTTGAAAATGGTATTTTTCTATACTTTTTAATACGTTTTGGAAAAGGAGGTTACCTAAGCGCCAATATTTTTGGACATTATTGATTTCATACGAAGAATTTTTCTCCTTTAAAAATCTACGGCTATTACCGGGTTTGAACTCGTAAACTTGAGTATAACAGCCCGATAAGCTAACCGGTATGCAACCGAAGCCGCAATCATACGGAATTTCAATAACATTTACCACTTAAGTTAAAGAAATAATTATATTACAAAACAATTATAGATCCTACTAAACTAAGCAAACCTCTACCTGCTAAAATAATAAACGTTTTAACAGGTTAAATTAAAAAATAAAACCAGAAGGCACCGGAACTCATTAAGCATATGTCTCTGGCTAACTCACAAACTTTCGAAGAATATTACCGTTTAGGACGAGGTTTAAAAATTATTAAAATAATATTTCCGTTCTATTACGAATTCCCAAAATTAAAAAAATGTACTTTGTGCGGCGATAGATGGCAGCTCGCAAGAGTATGTGGCAATTTCGAATAGCTAGCTGTGACAAAAATATATAAAGAAACTAATACAGGAATATCTGTGTCATTCTGTAGTTCCATTAGTTTCAAGGATTTCTCTTTTGTACAGAATTTTGAAATGAACTTTGTTTGGAGTATCGAAGATAAGTATATTATTTGTAGGGATAAGATGATGTAAATTATTAAGAGGTACTATTTTTCAGTCTTATTAGTAATAATAATAATAGTAATAATAATAACAATAATAGTAATAATAATAACAATAATAATAATATGTATCTATGAGAATTGTTTCAAACAATGCATGACAAGACACTTTGCTGTAGGAATTCATATCCATTACATCTTACGTAGATTTACATAAATTTGAACATACAATTTTCGATAAATATTCATTGATATTTTCACACTCTCATGGAAATATATTTAGTATTTTAAATGTGAGACAGGAATTACTATGTAAACATATATTGTACGTTACATTATGCAATACTATTATGTAGTATTAATGTAGAAATGTACTTTTATATGGTTATTATACAGTAATAATATTAGTATATAATTAAGTATAATTTAATTTTATTACTCTACACAAAATGCATAATTATGTATGTAATGTTAATACAATAATGTTGGTTAAAAATTATAACATGTTTGGCAATATATTACCGTATACAAGACAAACGTCTTCCCTGAGACAAAAGACCCAATTTTGTCTCAGGTAAGATATGTGCTTCATACTTATGTATTTACAATTTTATATCATTAGAGATACCACATTTTGTAACAACTACAGCTCTTGTTTTTCTCTGATAATGCGTTAACATTTCATTTTCATTCTATTTCAATTTTTACCTTTCTTTATAATGTTATTTCAAATTTTAAACTGATTGTATTGCAGAACATTTGATGATGCGGCCAATTGTGTTGCAAAACGTTTTGATTACTGCATAGATGCCAATAAAATAATAGTTTTAAATATGGATTGATTTGGTTGCACATAATAATACTGAATAGATAGACAATAATTTTTCATCTCCCTTGAATTTGTATTATTATTATCATCATCATAAACTTTAAATTAAATTGTTAATTATCATTTGTGATATCCTGTACGTTCGTTTAAATTTATAAAGAGATATATCTAAGAATTTAGTCATTGATTCACAATTCATCTCATTTATTCTTCGTGTATTCATCATAAGATTTGGGAAAACTCTATTTACTTATTAATTTTTTTGATAATGTTATTTTAATTTCCTGGGAATTTATTAAAGGGGTGTTGACTTAAGACTATGACCTCATTGAACGTGAATTGAATACACTTGTTATGATTTGATTGCCAATTTGTATAATTATGGACATTTTTTTAGTTTTTTCTTTTACTTACAGGCGTTCTCCGTTTACAAATATAATTATTTCTATATTTATTTACATGGTAATGAAAGAACTTTAATTTATTTAAACATGGGTCTTCCGAATTAAAGTCTGTCCATCTTTGCTGGATGAGCTAATTTTATTTTCATTTTCAATGTCCTGTGTGCGCGGTGTTGACTCTAGGAAATTATTGATATTTTTATATTTTTCTTATTTTATTTCTTTTATTAGTCTTGGCTGACCCCCAAAAGAGTGTACGTAGTACAAATGAGAACAAAGATTTATTATTGAATCTGGCCAAAAAGCCTATGAGCAGATCTAAAATGATGATACCATAAGTAAAATAAAAACAATACTGCTAACATTTTGTGCTTAATGTGAAAATTTTAAAAATACATATTTATTGTCAGGATACATAGTAAATGCAGTATTTTTGAATTTTAAGTTCCATCGTTTGATATCCACCTCCATCTAAATATTCGATAAAATATATATTCATTTGTTTCAAGTGTTAACAGTAATTACCCGCAGGTGTGTATTTGATGAAATTCTGGGAGTTGAACATTCTGTTTCAAAGCTTACTCCCTATTACAGCATGTTCAATCCAACTGTATATGTGTGGTCTCAGACAAAGGGATTTTTCGATAAAAACGACCTTGAAATACCATGCCAGGGAATGGAAATGTCCTGATATTTTGGAAGCAGAATTTAGAGCAGATATCCTAGTTATCAAAATTCATTCACATATTTAATGCAAAGAAAATGAGGTCCAATGTCTTAAATTCAAAAACGTGTTATGAATATATTACTTACATTTTTATGTTGGAATATAGCATAGATTTGAGTGCATTATAATTTTATATGTGAATTTTGAGTTTATTTAAATGTAGCGCAAAAGTCTATCTTCATGTTAATTTTCGAAGTTTGTAGGACGGAATGTTCGCTAGTTCAAAATTCTAGGGATCAAAGCACGCTGAAAACCAGAATAGACTCCGTGGTTACATGAGGAGGCGTAAATAGTGCATTAAGCTTTGGGATGCGTGGAGGCATATACCGGGTGACCTAACAAGCGAAAAGAGGTAGGCGTGGAAGGACGTAAAAGTGTGATGGCTGCAACTTCTATCGCGTCGACGAGGGGTCACGTCCATCTAGGCGTTGGAACACGACCTTCGCATTATCCAACTGCTCTTCCCGTTGCGGCATCAAAGATAGAAAGGAGCCTGCCCGAAATGCAGTGGCACTGCCACCAGCGTGGCACTTGCCACTCTCCGCCAGGGACGGAATAGCACGCGTTTCCTCCCGCTTGGGGCTTTGGAAAAGAAGAGGGAAATGATTAATTGCACGAGTATCGTTTACTACTAACATTCAACAGTTACCCATAATATGTGATACCTTCCAAGAACGCATCTCTCAAAAGAGTAGGATTTCATTTAGTGGACGTGCATTCCATTGAGGTATAAAATATTCAAATTATCCTTTCTGTAAAATGTTTTAAATAGCCTTTGAAAGCAGAGATGATTGAGGGTGAAAATGCTGTGAATAACTAAACAAGTATTCCATAACGCTCTGATTCAAGATTTTATTGATTAATCTCTTTTAATACGATGGAATCCATCACAATTCTTCCACTTGCAATGAGATGTGCGCAACTATTTAGAGTGAAGAATTTTTAATGAAAATACTGCTAAATTCATTTTTATATTTTTTTGTAATTTTTTTGTAATTTACGTACAAGAAGTTAATCATATTCAACTGAGTCGAAAATAATCATGCAAATCAATATTTTCTTTATACATTCAAATTGCTGTTAAAAGACGGGCTTCTGCTGCTGCGAACTTTATGTGCGTTTACCAGTTTTTCTTTGACATTTATTTTCGAACGGTAAAGTACGTCAAAAGTCTGCGCTCTGGTTTCCAATTAAGATGATAGGTTGTAAATAGCAAAGTAAAATGCAATATCAATATTTTTACCCTGTCGTTTACGAGTTTTTATAAGGGATTAGCTACACGGTTTTGAAGAAACAAAGTTTACTTTTTCATGAATCATAATCGCGAACAGTGAAGAAGCTGCTGCCACTTTAAAGTAAACTTATAATGAAAGGCAAGCCTCTTTTTATGTACTCGTCATGTTTCATTCAAACTTTACAAAGTTAAACACTGCGTTCGTGTACTTATTTGTGGGGAGGTATCTAAGAGTGTATTTTATCATCACTTCCAACAGAATTAATATTCAAGAAAAAGTATACCAGAAAAGTATGAACCTCAAGTTGTGTTTTGTTACTACATGATTTATTTATTACGACATATAATAATGATTTTGACGATGTGGGCAGAAAATTCCATTAAATACCGAAAATAACTTTAATATTTCTTTCTCTTTATTTATTTATTTCACTGATCTGCTCATATATTTGCGATTGTTTGATGCCATTAATAAGATTAATGTTCTCTCTTTCTGTAGTTTCAGTTGCTCTGCACTGCTTATGTCTCTTTTTTATAATTATTTCAATAACATTCTCTTTTTATATTGTATTGTAGATATTGACATGCGATGTCCTACCTGATCCTAGGAAGATGGGCTGTCTGTACAGATCAGCGATTAATGGAAGTTCCTGTTTGACTAAATAATTCTTTGATTGGTTGCAATTGGTTGCAATAAAAATTATCAGACTCGTTCTCAAATAACAAATAAAGAATTTATTGCATTTCAGTTTCTAATATTGCCTAACGAGCTCATTTTATATTAATCATTGTTCTCAATCATAATATTTTCTCGTGCAAATCAATTTGAGTCCTGAACATTATCCTGAAAAGAAAACAACGTTAAATAATATTTATTCCTTTTAAAATGTAACCCGAAAAGGCAAAACACTGATTAAGTGGACTGTGACACCCCTACTCCTATTTATAATACAGTTTCTTTGGCGCAAATGGTATTTTTATATCAGAAATTAACATTTTTTCCTAAGACATTGCAGTATGTTTTTTAGGTACAGCTTAATGTAATAAAACATAGATTTAGTTTACTATTTTTAATTTTGTTCCCGAAAACTCTTTCACGAATGTAACGAATCTGAAGAACGTTTATGAATACAATCTTCTCCACAGATCGTTCTTTTATGATTATGAGTGAAATCCTAATATAAATACTATCATCTATTTACCTCCATTACACTCGTACACTTAGATGAAGTTTAATTTTCCCGTTAAGTACATTTTGCTGCAATTCCGTAGTAAGGAGAATTATTTCTATATTGTATAATAGTGAAGGTAGGTATAGTACGTTATTTATTGATTATCCTTTCAAACATATACATAGGCTGTGCTGTGCTAATGAACTTGCACCAACAAAGCCTCTTTGTCGGAAGCAAAGCACTGTTTGAGACTCAAAGAGCTTGAACTATAACCCTATTGTTTGCAAAGACCAATGTTTCGATACTTTATTATTTCGTAAATGTTATATTTATCTCGTATTTACGGAAAAATAATTTGTTTCATGATGTAAATATATTGGTATTCAATTGAGAGCTACAAAAATCAAAAATGAGCTATGGAAAACAGCAATTTTCAGAAGAACATTGATATCACCAGAGTAATAAATTTGTAACTTAATTTTTCGTAGCCGTACTTTAGTGAAAATTATTAATGCTTTAACAATAGTCGCCAAAGTGTTGGCAAATATGCACAATTTGGGTTTCCCTGATATCAACATTGTTTTTGTCTATCCGCCTGTGAACGACTCTAGTATCCAAATATTACACATAATTGTCTCCAAAATGAATACACAAAAATAATAATTTTGCTTCAACTTAGGGCGCTGCAAGTTCAAAACGGATCTTGAATTTCAGAGGTACTTCATACTAAGACCGTAGAACATTCTCTAAATTTTCTCTATAACGACATGTAATAGTACCTTTAAAAAGTGTCAGTTACTGTAAGAAAGAAGACGTTTGTGTCATTTTCCAGGTACTAAAGGAGAAGTTAATCGAATGTGTACGTTAGATGGATCTCCAATAACAAGATTTCTCGATCAATTGGCATGTGCCACAGCACGCGTCGTGCAGGGCGGGTGACAGTGCGTGAGGAAGACAGCGTGAGCGTGCTCGTTTGATGTACTTCAGGACGCACGCGTGGCCAGTCTATTCCCAAGGGGCTCCCAAACGGGTCACGCATGGTCTCACCGCTTCCGCCACATATGCTCTTCTCTGTCTGCAGCAGGACTACTTGGGCGTGGCCTTAGAATACGATGTTCTGTTTTTAACTCTAATTGTAAGGAAGAAACATGTGGTTTCGGAGAAAGTGAAATGTAAACCAAGCATTAATTTGAAAATTTCAATTTCATTGAAGTAAAACTTTACTTATTTTTACTATATTGTTTGTTACTGTACTTTATTTGACAGGAATGTACGTTATTTGCGCTAGGATGTACGCTATGTACGATAAAACGTGGCCAAATATGAGATAAGCAAGAGAAATCAGTTATATCGACTTCATTTCTGCTATAATTTCTCGAACCCACAGCTTTAGGCTAGAATATCGATTCTACCTGTTCAGCAAATTCTGATTCAACCAGTGTCTGAAGGAGAACGCCAACAGCCGGTTGCTGTTGTCAGGAGTTTTCCGTATTCTTCCTTTCATTACTATTTTTCTATCAATATCAGTACTGGAGCAGCACATTTACAAACTGGCCCCAGACAGCGAGCGATGTTTCTTTTCTTCTTTGTCATGCACCACCCTTTCCTCTTATAAACACACAAACATACTCTTACAAGCACTGCAGTTCCGCACAAGACGGGAGACCAAGCTTAGAGTGTACGCCAGCTGTTCAAGGGAGATGCCTGGAAGGGGAAATCCCGAAAACTGTCGGATAGGTTGGCTCCGGATCTCACGTCCCAGCGGAAGAAGCTCCATTACCTCTCCAAACTACGGCGGTCAATGGCTACATACGTTGACACGCTCAGAATCACTAAATAACCGATCATTGACACTACTTTAGAGATTTTTACATTTTAAAAATGAAAATGTATACATTAATAGAAATCATTGTGGTTTAAAAGAGAATTATTGTTATTCACAATCGCAAGGAACCTTGATGAATCGTCAATTATTTGAAGTGCTGTATATTGTATATTCTGTTATTGTTTTTTATTCCTCGCTATGGAGTAGAGAGAAAGTACTGTCTATAAGAGCAGAAAAAACTCACATTACAGGGCCCTGGTAACGAAGAAGTGCATACACCCAGTTGCTAAATTTAGAAATAACACATGGTGTAGACAGAATCATTGTTTCCTGAATCCTTGAAACCGAAAAATCCAATAAAGGCAAAACGTACGTGTTCGTTCAGCCAATTTTCTAACAAAATTATGTTCCCCAAGTGATCTGGCTAATGTCGCGGCTCCTTGAATTTGAAACCGATATTTTAATTTTGGGGGGTACTTTGCATAAAGCCGTAAATTCTCAAAATTTTGGCTTTAACGTTTGTACGTAAAGCAAAAAAAAATGTAACGTAAACGTAACGTTAAAAAATGGGTTTAACGTTTTTGATTAAATTTCATTATAGGTTAGTGTGAAGTGCGAAGTGCAATATAAATACTCGCGATAGACCTACACCAGTACTGAACATATCTCAATTCATTATCTATTTTTGCATGCAGCCCCTCTTCCCATAATTAAAGGTACCAGCCGCCACTGCACTAAATTACACCTTAATACTGATTTTTTTAGTAACTAATGCTTCTCAGTCATCTAAACCTTATCATTATGTAAGTAAAATTTTTAAAATCTCTGTTGAATAGTCTATTCATTTTATTGAGATATTTTTCAGACTATTTAAGATCATTTATTTTTAGTTTTGTATTTGAATTTATGTTACATCTTCCATCTAAAAAAGTCAAAATACATATTTGTTTTTTCATATATGTATAAACATATTTGACGTTATCAGATCTTTGCGCAATAAAATAAATTCAAGTAATGAAATTTCAGCAGACGCGTGGGTGC
>BOPP01000019.1:4347240-4419889 GCA_017312745.1 Gryllus bimaculatus | reverse complement strand
AATATTTTTCTCGGACGTTCACAGTAGCAGGACCCATTGAAACGGGACCAAGGTATTTCACTGACAGAGTTGCCTGAATTAGACGAACCTCTAACCTGGACTGAACTAAATAGGGCTATGTGCTAACAATGAATAATAAGAAGGCAGGTGGCGTTGGACGGCATTCCAACAAAATTCATGTCGTTATTGTGGCACATAAGCCCCAGAAAGTATTATGAAGTTAATTTAACTGCAATTGCTGATCCGGGCTCGTATCCAAAAGCGGAGTACAGCTATCCTCACACGTTTTAAAATAAAGGGATGCGAAATTGCCACAAAAATTATCGCGCGAAATTAGTCCCTTTTGCCAGCGCTGAGCAAAACGTGGTTCATGTAAAATACTCAACGGCGACTGAGTGAAGTGGGCGGATAAAAGTACGGTAAAATATCAGAATTGCAAGCAGGCTTTAGGAGACGCTACGCGACAACGACAATATATTTGTGTTTAGATACCCTAGTAAAAACAGGCGCTGGCGCGTAAAACGGGCCACTATATTGCAGTTTTGTGTAGATTTCGAAAAAGGCTTTTGACTCTATTATAGGAATCCTTTCATGGCGAAACTAAATGACTAGGCGTCTCTCACGTAAGTTTTAAACGTATGCCAGAGTATGTATAAGGAAGTAAAATTTCTGCGTGAGGTTCGGTGACGGAAGTTATAACGCAAAAAATAAAAATCGACAAAGGAGTAAGACGGGTGTCCCTCTTTCACGCTGCTGTATTTATCTTGTTTATAAACGATTTATTGACGTGGTACAGGAACGGAATACAGCGGCCCCGGTCAATGATGGCTTGAAAATTCCGGACTACTCATATGCTTGATGATTAGTCTTATGTTCGGGAAGACGATTGAGGGCTTACAAAAAGGTTTAAATATTCTAGAACGGTATAGTGGAGACATGGGACTAAAGTAAACATTCAAAAACGAAAGTTGTAGTCTTCCAAAATATGCGGTTCATCTGGGTCATGCAAGAGAAATAGGTAACTACGCTAGCGGAAGAAATTGACCGCGTCAAACTATTCACATATTCTTGGTGCAAAATTTCCATGAATGGGGGATGGAATAATCACATACTGACTGCTATCACATGACTGGATGCAGCAAAGAAGAAAAAAAAAAAAAATGCGCTCAAAGAAATCGTTTGCCGGCAAGTGCGCAGGGTTCCCGGAAATTGCCGGTAAGTATGCGATACAATGTTCCAAAATCGTTAGTTCTCCCAGCTATGAACTATGGGGGCAGACGAAATCTGGGAGTGGATAGGAAGACGACTAAGAAAGTATCGAAACAGATATTTCAAAATTAATTCTAAGAGTTTCTAGATGCGCAGCAAATCCGGAGTCTTAAAGATGAGGTCGGAATATAGAAGGAATTTGGAGGATTTTAAAATGGAAATCTATTAAACTTTGCGATTAAATTAGCAGATAAACAGGCTGACACAATCATACATAGGTGCTTTAGAGTGCAATGGCCAGGGAAGCGACATCGCTACTGGGACGTACAAGTTAAACGGCTCTGACCGCGCAGGGTTGGGAGACGTCTCTCCGGATAATGGTTGGGTGAATAGGGGAACCCGTTGCAATAGAACGGCTGATTCCAATAGACTTGCGGATAATTAGAAAAGGCAAGAGATCTGGGCAGCAACGGCTGAAAAACGTTGCTAGGTAGCCAAATTCATGCGCGAGTCCGTTATGGGTGCGAAGGTTACGTTCATACTCTCGGAAGGACGCAAAGGGGGATACGCTTGGTTCAGGGTTGCGGGGATGGATGCAACGTTAGACTAAAGACGCAAGTGGGAATGGCATCTGTGTGCTTTGCGGTGAAATAGAGAAAGCTGGATCCACATACTCTAATTTTGCTGTGCACCGGAAACCATTGAAGAAAAAATGGAGTGGGAATGTGGAATTACTACTTTTCTAAAACAGGAACGTACGCTCGCCCAAAACATTTTAGTGATAAAAGTCTAATCATGGGAAGAATTAGGAACATTTTTTAGAAAGGTTCGGACCAATTAGGGAACTGAAATTAGGGCGAGTGGGAAAACAGCACCGGTGCTAGCCACATAGGATCAAGTTAACTAATTTTGTCTGTAATAATTACCTATTAAATAAATAAAATAATATAAACATATTAAATTGTATTTCTGTTAAAAAAAATGAATCATGTGTAGAGAGTGTGACAAGTAATAATACTGTAAAAAGTGTTTCAGAATTATTTTTAGTAAGGTATTTACTGTAGGGACGTAATTTATATTAATACATTAACTGATTTAACATTAGCTATCGTATAAAATTATTTTCTGCACTGCGAGTTTATTTTGGAACAAATACAAAATGAACACTAATTTGCGTGAGGTGCTGGGGGGAAGACGCTATAACACACGTGACTTGTGGCCATGCTAAGCGAAATGATCATTAAGAGCTACATTATATTCTTATTTCGCCACATAAAACTCTCGCTTTGAAAGCTTGATCTCGGGCCAACGTTATTTTAATCGAAAAGCGGCACAAGAAAGTAGAAAAATGAGTGGCCGTATCAACATCATTCATCTTGTTGTCCATTCATTTCCCACTTAGGCCAAAAGTGCCCTTCAGCACGCAGAGAGACAAAGCAGAGGATTTATCGATGTCACTTCTAAAAAATATCTTTGCTGTCAACTACTACTGGAGAGCTATTGTGAAATTTTGATGAGGAAAAATTCACTGTATTTGTGACCGCAAAAAGTTCAGAAAAGAGTAATTGTGACAAACGCCAAATCATATAGTAGACGAGATCTCCTGTAACTAAAGATATGAATTTTCTTCATACCCTCCTTTTATATTTTCATGATTTAGCGTTTTTCTTATTTACATATAATTGGCAGTAGAAGTGAAGCTTAGAAAAGTAACGTTTTATCGTGAAGAGCATTAGAGGGCAGTAATTAAACGAGTATGATGGTATATACTCGTGTTTGAATAAACCAGTATTCGCCCGTTTGTGGGTCATTATCATTTCACAGCATTTAGCGCAATCAACTGTACGTAGCCACGGGGTTTGTGTATTATTGGTCCGTTTGAGGTCGATGGCGGCGTAGGCAAGTGGAGAAGGATGGGGCCCGCAGCGGTGATGGGAAAGAGGGGCTGGAGTTTGGAGGGCGGACGGACCTTTCCCTCCGACCCTCAAGGCATCTACTAATTAGAGCGGGCTCGTTACCTTTGAACACCACCCGCCCTGCGCCCCCAGCACCCTTTCCGAAACACTTTCCGCCCGACTCGCGTGCGTCTGCCGACCCGCTGCGTTAGACCGCAATATTTTCAGCGAGGTATGAAAAATGGTTGAAGAAAACGTTTTATTTTTGTGGACACTTATACCACTAGTTGACTCTAACTACGGCTGGATGAATAGAGAGATACTGGTACTTATTAAATACACCACATAATTCTATAAATACCTTTGAATTGTATGATTACATTTTCTGATAGACCTAATTTTACAAAGTATTGTTGCAATTATACATTATTTTCAATCTCAATGTATTTTAAAACATTTAGAGAGCTAATGTCAGAGATATGTCATAAACTTTTCATGGCAATAACGTATAGTATATTATTACAACATCGTAATTATAATATCCTGACATGTGTTTTAATATTATTTACAAATAACAAATGTAATGATGTAATGAGATAAAATGATTTTCTAATAATTTTATTTTCATTTGAGAAAAACATGACATACTTATTGTATTATTAGTTTTGTAGCACTGTAAACTTTAATAAAATGGCAAATATGTCTTAGTCGTTTTTTGTATTTTTGTTTTTTATTCAAAATTGACTCGCAGATATGAGACCATAAATAGCAGTGATTACTACTTTAAATTTGAAGATTTTGAACGAAAATTCAAAATTTGTAATTTTGTACTTCATTTGCAAGGTGTGAGAACGCAGATGTGAAATTAAGTGATAACTCATAGAGATATCAATATTTCTATTCTATTTTATGTTTATAAGGACCATTTAATTCTTTTCGCGTAATTAAAGACTTCAGCTATTGCTAATTGCAGTTGCATTCTTCAACAAATAACGACGTCAAGCGAGATCCAAGGACGACAAACAAGTGACAACTGACACGTGCTAATATGTTAAAAGTGAAAAGGATTTGTTTGGTGTTGAATTAACGACACATATGTTATACGAATCGTCGCAACAGTGAACAATTTCCTTTCGGTTGATAAAATTTTCTAGTAAATTAAACGATGAAAGAGAACCTAATTTTTACTTTCAGATCCTTTAACCTGTCCCTGTTACTGAATTTTTAAGCAACGGTACTCTTACACATTTAATTTGGGAGAAATCAATTTCTACAGAGAATTGGGTTATAAAATATAGTTAACAAGTAAAGAATATCAAAAATACATGTGATATCTACTTAAAATGCTATATTTTCATACAGGGGAAAAATAAAATAGATTTATTTGAAAATAATATAAAATAAATTATGAAAATAAAAAATTGCTATCCTGAAAATAAAATATTCAGCCAAATACGTACACCCAAACGTATTAATTGAAATTGTATGACACTGTGTGTAAAATATCAATTAAATGTTTAGGCTGGTCTGGTATCTCTTTTCTGTCAAAAGGCATTAGTAGTATTTTATAAGTTTTGTAATGTCCATAAACTTGTTGTTTTTATTAAGTTCTCTAAAACGGATGCTATTCAATAGTAATATTTTACACAGAACAGTTTAAATTTTTAAGAGTACGTTTTAAACTCTTTTTTTTCACTAAAAATATATTTGAATGTATAATCTTGAAGCTGTTTATTAAATTAGCGAATTTTGGAGAGTAATGAATTTGTAGGATTTTATATTATTTCCATACATAAGTGATTTTGAATAACTGCACAGCATTTCGTAATAGAAGTTTTGATAGCAACACTTGAAGGAAAGAGGGGCGATCGTTGATCCTGAATGTTTTGTAGGCCGCGAGTGGATGCTCTGACCTCATCTCTGTTTTTATACGTTTTACTTACTGGCACCCGTTCCGGCAGCCGTCAACACCGAGCGCGCTCGTCACGGGACCTTCAGGGGCCACGCGTGCGCACACGCAGAACATTCGCACGAACACGCTCACGCGCTGTCCGTTTTGCACGAAGAGGGCAAGGCTGTTCAGGGATTACATTCGTTGCCGGGGAAAGGAGATTTACATTTGGCAATACGAGAAGAATCATTAATATTTCTAAATTATATTGTTATTAGTTATTATTATATAATTTAAAAGTAAAGACAAACTTGAAAATTCTTAAAGCACACTTGCCTTCTAAATTTTTAAGGCATTAAATTAAGTGGAAATTATGTTCCGTTAATTTTTTGCCAGCGATTGCTTGAGAATGTTAATTAAATATTAACTCAAGTGAAAAGTCTATTTTCAGGCATCTGTTTTTCACTGAATTGCATTTTCAATAACTACTTTACATTTAAATTAGCGAAGAATAGAAAGTAACTGAATGGCGAAAGACGATTAATGACGAAAACTGGCAAATAAATGATCAGTTCTGTCCACGTTAAGTACGAGATATTGATAAAGGAGTGGAAGGCAGGAGGAGGAAAGAAAAACGTGAGAGGAGCTACATAAATGAAACACTGCCATTTAAAAAATGTTTCTTTCGGGTTATGTTGATCTACCAAGTCAAAACCAATTATTTTATATTCATCAAGAAGTTACGTTTAACATTGCTAAAATTATCGCTTCAATCTCAGCAATTTTTTTTAAATTTGTGCCAATTTCAATTAAACTTGAGATACAAATTAAATATAAGGAAGCATTTTTTATGGTTAATTTCAGTAACATTGGGTTTTTTATTAGTGTAGTAAGTGAATGCAAATGTAATAGTCTGTGAGTAGTGATAACAGACGCGTCACTTATTATTGTCATTATTCCATTAAAGATTGTACATGCTGCCGGGATATGCCGATGTTACTTTTCCGCTGAAACGTCAGATCCGAGGCTGTCCCACCTGTGGAATTGAGATTTTGCCACTCCAGGAATCACTCCTAGCGAGGCATCTTTTTATCCGTCAATCTCTAAGCTCCATACGTCTCATACTCCGACATGTTTGGTAGTATAGTGTACGTGTGTGTGTAAGTAAGGGGAAGGACAGGAATAGGAAAAGCAACAGAAGATGGCATGCTGTTTGTGATCCGTTTATAAGGTCGTGCACGTGGTATTGTCGGAGCAACCATTGAAATCAACTGATCAGATCAACTATCCGCAATGATTCTCCTCCTCCAAACACCGGTCGAGTTTGGCCCAGCTAGTGTCAAAAATTCGCCACTGTCAGCATTTGCAGCAGTCATAGATCGCTCAACCGGTTTTCAATTTTGAGTTTCGTTGTGGAGGCGTGGCGCGGGGGAGTCGGCAGCGCAGTAGCCTCCACGCGCCGCGCTTTGATCCCCGCTGCTGCGTGGCAGCGGAGGCGGCAGCAGCGGGGAGGCGGGGCCGCGGTGTGGGGGCGTCCAGGAAGTGAGTACACAGGACGCGGGCCCGCGCTCGCAGGGGGTCGTTGTCGTCACTTAACGAGTGCGACGGCGGTAGGGGCCGCAATGGGGCGTCTGAGCCACCTCCGTGCGCGCTGGCGGCGGCGGCGGCGGCAGTGGAGACAGTGACGAGAGCGGCGAAGACAAGAGTCACAATGCAAGAGAACAAGGTTCAGTTTTAACATTTTATCAAACTGAAACCGTATGACTCACACAATGACGCACCCCGTGGCAAAGGGCGGGGGAGGGGGGCTCATGAGGATTCAGCCTCCGATCCCAGTGTCAATATGTACTAAAATATGGATTTTGCTCATTTTGTATACTACCGAAAGTATTTCAATTTATCTCTTACAAACTGTACTAATATTAACCGTAAGAAAACAAATATAATTACATTTTATATTCGACGCAACTGAAAAATTCTTTATAAAGAAACAAGTCGGTTGGACACTATCTTTAGTTCTCACTCACCATCATCATCACGCCCAAGAAAAACCTTCGGTGCCCTTTTGCACTGATTTTTAAAAATGAGGTCGATATCACTATTTTTATTCAATATTTTGTTTTATTCAATACGTTTTGGTGTCGGTTAGAATTTTTAAAATCTAATTCATAATTTCGTTCATTTTTGTATGCCAAGATCACATTTTAAGACATGTCTCGAAAAGTAAACTACAGACTGTGTTTGGGGGTATTTTTCTAGAATTTATAAAAAAATGATCAGGGAATGGATTTATATAGACTAAAAGTATATATGAAAATGTAGAATATGTAGTTATTTTTATAAAAATATAGAGTTCAATGTGGACTTAATATGATAAAAAATGACTGGTCAAATATTATTTTATTGCCAGTTGATAAAGTTTCATCTTGCGGCAGCGGCAGTGAAACGCGTCGGCGATAGTGTAACGGTTAGCGTATTGGTCAGTTATTGGTCTGGTGTACCGAAGTTCGTAGATTCAAACCCGATCAATGTTGTGGATTCTTAAGACCGAAGAAGTCGTACGTCTTCCTTTCGGTGAGGAAGTAAATCCCGCTGTCCCATGTTGCTAGATTTATTGCATGTAAAATATCCTCAAGCATAAATGAAGCCACTAAGCTAATTTCAAATCGCCTTTTTCATCCCCCGAGTGACACCTTCTTTTTTCGCTAGTGGGTGAAAGGAGCATACCAAAATTTGCCCAGTCAGACGGAAGAGCGGACCTGATTGCCACGGTCTCGTCACGTAAAACAAGGCAGCAATTCAATTCAATATTTAAATTCTGAAATGTAACTTTTAATTTTACACTGCCTGACTCATCTACTTTTAGCATTTACAATGGCGTAAAAAACAGATTAATAGAACTGAACAGACAAGTAGTATTCTGACTGTATTGTATCTGACAATGAGAAGCTGTGTAAATTGAATTCTAATGTCTCTGTCTGTGTGACGTCATTTCGGGTGGTAGCTTCAGAAAGATGGAGATGAGGTAGTGTGGATACTGAAACACTGTGCGTTTACCACAATACATCGAGGGCTCAAGATCATCTCTGAAACAAATCCACTAGTTCTCTCCTCCTTCCCCACCCCCTTCACCACGCAGGACACCCACATCCCTCATACCGGACCTCCGGTCCGTAGAGTGGATCTTTTCATCACATAATTTAAAACATTAACAATTTCTAAACTTGCTTTACTACTACCAATTCTCTCTAATTAAAAAAAGTTTAAGTAATTACTAAAAAATTTTAAACTCTTATTGTTGAGATGTTTTGTAAGAAATATGGAAAACATATGAACTTTTATTCAAATACGTTCATAATTCCAAAAATATGTTCCAAAATATGGAAAATAAAAGTAGCATTTGTCAACACTGCACATTGTGAAACATGAAGACAATGAAAATTAGTATCGATATTAGCTTATTTATTAAATATGTATTTACATAAAAATCCGTTCCATGGATATGATGCTCATTTTTATTTTACGGACGTATCGGACCGAAAGGTAACTATTTACTTGTACGTTTTGGAAATTTGTAAAATTTTCGGGAGATTCTAAAAATTTTTAGCCATACACCTGAGCAATATTTCGAACAAAGAAATAAACAAAAACATACATAAATAAGTCTTAGTAAAAATTGAAGAATCTCTTTTGGAATAGTTTAAAAAATAGGAGCATTGCAGAGGAACAAATACCAACTCCGCAAAACAAACTTTTTTTCCAAAATCTATACCGGAATATAAATACTTTATTAACCGAAACCGGTACGTTATTTGAAACGGTTTAATGTCTGGATTTTCAAGTTATTTTTATTTTAGTAAGACAATTTTCTTATTATTTTCATTAGATGATTTGGTACACGGTATTTTGATTATATTTTTTTTATTTTAAATAGACAGTTTGTACGGCATCATCACTGCACGGCATCAATCGCTATAATCTCGAGATCTGCTGTGTGGAAAAATTCAACTTTACAGCCGTTTATAAAGCACAATTTGAGGATGATCTTTTAACTCGTCTCTTTCAAACAACAATAGTATGGCATGACAGAACACGTTTAAAAGTTGTAGTATACAATTCTAATCCCATTTGTGTTTAAGCCATCCATCATGATTGTCAGCATACATCGTAAGCTAAAATTTCGAAATAATGATATGACTAACTCAACTCTACGTTATTATGAACACAATTTTCGCTATTAATGTATGCGCTACAATGAAATTCACTTAGCGAATATTAGAATTATATTGTTTTCTAGCAACCAAATTTGTATGGGTAATAGCTGGCCTGCAGGGTTTACAGCATGCTCAACTAAAGCTCCGCTGTCACGCTACTTTTTGCACCAACGCGCAGCGGCAAAACAGGCACACTCTTTCTCTACAGACTTTATCAGCTATTCATGCGAGGGACATGGAGTATTAAACAAAATTATTAATTATTTAATGATATATAATGACAATTTTATAAATTTGACTACTGAAACATATTAATATTTTAGTAAACAGTAAGAATATATAGATATGTGTGTGTGTGTTAAAATGTGGTAATTAAAAATCAATCTTGTTTAATGTTATGGAGGCTGCTGATCTTAGAATATGAAGGAGACTCGACAAACAGGATAGCAATAGACGTTCTTGAGTGATGACGTAAAGTTGACTAAGGCACTCTAATCAAAGTTGTGTCATCAAGTGGAGTATTTAGATGTATCGGATGCAATGTCGTAATGGTAATGTATTGACTGCAGAGAGTTCAATGAGAAATAAAATCGACTGAAATATTTGGGAGCGATACAGTGATTTGTATGTATGGAATTGACCGTAAAGAAGGGGCTTATGTTAATTAAAATGTGAGGGAGACTTATATTGTTATTGAAAATTGTATTATTTTGTATGAAATAGAATACATTTTTCGCTATTATTCCAGTTTAAAAAACACTATTTTTAACGTTTTTATTATTAGGAATGAATGTTTTCTATTTTATATTTTAAAGCATTTTAATTTAATATATTCAGTAAATTATCTAATTCAAATCTACACCACAATCATCGGCCGTAAACAAATTTAATATAAACATTTTTATTATCCCATTAAGTCAATTTATTATATTTTTTTAAATATCATTCTGAAATATCTGGAATAATATAGTGGCAGTGCTACGGTGTCCTCGACTCCACTTTTTGAACTCATTGTGAAGTAAAAACTAGTGCGCTTTGATATGATATTCAGTGAGAGAGGACAATGCGTACGCTCTCGCGTGAAGGATATAAAACAGGAATTAATAAAACCTTTTTTCTGTTTAATTAACTTATATTCGTAATGTGAAATATAATGACTCGAATTTTGTGAATAAAATAAATTTTCAGACGAAAAAGGGTGCAATATAATACAGAAAGTGATAAAAATGAAATTAATGGATTTATCAACAGTGTTACGAGTAAAATAATATGGTTCATATCTGCTTAGCTGATTCATCAGGTGAAAAGCCATATTTGAATGTAATATTTAAGAAAAAATATAGAATGAATCTAGGTAATTCCATAAAAACACTTAGGTCATAAAGTCAGGGCGTCACCAAGCCATGATATATCTAAATTCCAAAATAGAGCTTCTGTTACATCGTATGTAAAATCAAGATCTTCTATGATGTGAATAGTTAAACAGTTTGTAAAGCGCTGATTTCACATTAACCGCGTATGGTAGTACAGAATGTCACTAGTAATTAATACATTACGATCACGTTCAATAATCCCCCATTCCCCCTATTTTGAAAGGTTAATTGACAAAGAAATAATAGTAAGTAGAAATAATAATAGTAAATATCATAAATTAGTCTTGGAAGTTACAGCAGAATTAGAATGATTTCAAACACTCGCAAGCATGTTAGTGATTTACCGCTCTGTAATTTGTATGTGCAGTTATAGCTAATACAAGGGTTCTCACGTGTCTCCATAGTCTCTGATGAGGAGTCCATTTAGAGGTGAACTTCGATCTCAAAGCATCGTAGGGTGGCAATAACTGCCCGCACGTGTCAATGTATATCACGCCGCCGCATTTACGCCGTGGACACGCCGCCGCCCTCGCCGGCTCCGTTTGCACGTTCCACCTCAGCGTCGAATACGCCTTGCCTCCCCCTTCCGTCTCCACACCCCCTGTCGTCGCCCCGCCCCGCGCTCTGTGCTTCGTCTGCACCCCACTCCCGCACGTTTCATTCCACCCGACTCTCCCGGTTCCTGCCTCACCTTCGTCCCACCTACTGCCCTGTCCAAATCTCTTTCCAACACTCTTCCTGCCCTGTCATACCTTACCCACCTCCCACAGTCTCCCTTGCCCGTGCCGCCACCGTACGGACTCCACATCACCCCCTCGCCGTTCCGTCCGTCACCACGCCCCTTCTGCCAACGCCCGTGCCGTGGCCGCCGCTCCAGAGCCCTTGAATTATGTAAGCTCCATGAGCACCGGCCATTAGGCCGTTAGCGCCGCCTAACGAGCGCCGTGCTATCGCGGGGCGCATCTCCCTCGACGTCGGCCGACCCGCCGCGGCTACACCGCGCGTGCGCCACCCAGACACTGTCGTTGTCGCTGCCATGTTCTCCTCCTACGTGCCGCCACTGTCGTTATGTTTCCAGAGTGACTGTTGGCCTTTCACGGGATTTGCTTGAGTGCTTTCTCCTATGCACCTGTTACTGGGACCTTCTCCCTGCCATGCGTTCTTTCATTTCTGACTTGTCTCCTGTCTGATCAAACCAGTCTTGATGCTTCCCTTCTAGACAATCTGTTCCCGTTGTGCCGTTTTTACTCTCCCCTTCATCCACCGTTCCGTTCGCAATAGGTTTTTTTCGCTTGTTTGCCGCTCTATATGGCTCTCTTCTCTTTGATGTAATATTCCTCTTTACTTTGATATTTCTGTACGATCTGATCTGATATTGATATTTATTTCCGAATATTAATTTTGGTTCTTTCTCGTTGTTTTGCTTTTTTATTAATTTGAATTTTCTTTTTCTCTAATATTTTTTTCCATTGTTTTGTTCCGTTCCATTTTTTCCATTGTGTCCTTTTTACGTCCACCTTTACTTCTCTCCACGCGTCGTCTGCCACTGGCATGGTAGAGAATATTTTGCATTCTTATCTGAATAATACTATATATAAAGTAGACAATATGAGTCTGTTTTTCAACATCCATTCACCGCAACGTCTAAATATCAGTGTTTACATAATGTGACTATGGCTTTCTAATATTATGTTCAATTCCCAATTTACCTCTTATTATATTTTTTGGCTTTTCTGAAACGTAAGTCTAAGTGATTTTGGCACTTGTGAAACGGGCGCCCTTTAAACTCTCATTTTAGTTATTCAATACGCTCCTACGTTTAGTGTAATTGGTACTTAGTAATTCTCGCTCTCATCCCAAAAAATGTAACACGTTTCCTGAAACTTCTGATGCTCTAAGTGTGTTTATAAGAAAAACCATTAGATAGCATTGTGTCGCCTGGGTGTGGATTCGTCCAATTCAGGGCTTTCTAAATTAACACTGATAGGACGTACGTGTTCACTGACGAACTTGCATTGCTCGTTCAGTAGGTCGAAGAGGCTAACGATGTTTTTTGTGCCAAATCATAATTACTCGGGTGCGAGGTACTCTTTCCGCGTGTGGAGAATTAATAGAGGTTCACACTTGTTTCAAGTAAACAGTTGTGTGTTTTCGTGTGAAACATAGGTTGTTGGAGGATAAATAAGCACTATGTGATTCGTGTATTGTATTGCAAAGAAACAAATGGTGACTATTTTCATTCAAGTAATTCGTCTTTCGTTCCTATCAATTTGTTTCACAATAATACTCATCATATATAGATACTAGTGGCCAGCAGAAAAAATGTTTCTGAACAAAAGCACACAAAATGATTTTCCAAAAAATAGAGCGGACATTGCTCAAGAACAACCAACGAAGCTCTTGACACTTCAACAGATCTATACGTACCAATAATAATAATAATAATAATAATAATAATAATAATAATAATAATAATAATAATAATAGCATTAAGTGTTTTATTCCTCAACATGTGAATAGCAAATATTTCATGGCGGGTGGTCTCTTACTCGGCATGACATCAGCCAATGACGCTCAGAATATGATAATTCAGTCAGCACGCGCAGCAAGAAGAATGGACGGAATAACAAAATTAAATATTTGCATTTTAGTCAGTAATAAATACATAATTCTAAAGATAATGATGTGCAAACTTTGAAAATATTAAAGTAGTGCAGTAAATTATAGCATATTTTCCAATGCAGTATTTTCAGAAGCATAAAAAGTTCATTAAAACTTATATTATTCAAAAAATGACATTAAATTTCGGTTCTGAATTCATGTTTATCTCAGCAATGTGAATACATTTTCTTGTGTGAATCCTGTACTGTACCTTCACCAAGGACATGCCCAGCCTAAAACAAGAGAGGCAGTAACCAAATTTCTAGGCCAAAAGTCCCTCCATAGGCTCCCTTTACCATTACATTTTTTTACAAATGAAATATTTTACTGCTAAATAAATAAAACAATTGAAATAGGAAAATATTTATTGATACTGTTAATAAGTAAGTGAACTAATTACAAGTTTGCCAGATGATTTGAAGTACCTTTCCTCCAAATGCATGAGTTTCTCCAGATTATCGGCTTAGAAAGGGGGAAGAGTCACGAATTGAACGTGTGAAAAAAACATAAGGAAATTAAATGTTTTATTACTCAATAGCCCCTTTCCATATTTTTAGGGTGCACACCTAAAAATCTGGTCCTACCCCTCTGTACACACTCGTATCACGTTCAGTCGTTTAATGGGGTATCGTAGATACCATTAATTGACGGAAGTATAATGTCCTTTGTGACGAATTTGGGCTACAATTGGATAGATGGTTAGTTTTGAACTCTTCCTTGTCAATATGAACGTTTGATGTGTAATTTTTGTAGTTTAGATTAGATACATAAACATTTTAACAGGTTAATGAGACACACTAATTACCGTATCAATCTTTCTTCGGAAATTTTGCATGTCTATCTTTTAACGTGTTTTAATGGGGCACCTTTTGAAGTTTACAGAAGTTTGAAGAAGAATAGAAATAAAGGCTGGGATCGAAGACGAGGTCAAATCGGTAAGGACGCTTCTGGAAGCTCCGCCCGATAAATCAACAGGGAGCAGATCCGCTCAATAAAGATGCGATAACCTGGAGTGAAACGCTTTTGACGACGGCTGACTTAGAAGATGAAGCGCAATTTCACGGCCAGTGAAGAAAGTCAAAGAAAGAGAAATGTTATCTTAGAAGTGTTTAAGACGAAAGAATGGAACACGTAGCCGAAAAGAAGGTATTAAATATTAAAAATCTATCCTTGACTCAATTTCAAGAACGTAATTTAAAAGATATATTGAAAACTTTTATTCAAAATGTTTCTTAAAGAACCGTTGTAGATTTTAAACTACCGCTTTCAATTATTTTGGAGGTTGTTAAAATGTTTTGTTATTAGCAACTAACAATCCTTCGTATGATGTTTGATGGAGGTACGCCCGTGCTGAAAAATTATCATGTTTAAGAATCCGGAAGTATATTAATATCTTCTTCTAGGAAAGCGATTTGGGTTTGTTATGACAAAGTATCTTTTTGTCTACAATGATAATTTATTCTTAAAAATAGGGCACTGCTGTGTTAGTGAGAGTAGCATTCAAGTAATTAAATGTCAAAAATTGAACAATTAGTGATCTTATTAATAAATTTTTGAAAAGCGTCTCTGACTCAAACATGATCCTTTATTTACAAATTATCCTTACCATTTCTGTTAAATATTTTCTACACGTCTCGTGTTGGCTGATTGCTGATGGAGTAAAATGTCATTATATAAAAACCGGCTCTCAGTGAGTGTTTCGATTCAATAACAATGTTGACAAATCGCAAAATGTACCCAAGACTTGTCATAAAATAAACGCATTATTGTCCTGAAAACTAAATTGAAGTTTGTACTCAGTCTTCACTTTAGAGTGCGAGCTACAAAAATCGCTGGTGGTTCGTGTATGCCATCGCGCGACGGAGATGTGGCAGACGTAGCCGCATCGACTTCCTGAGTGAGTGATCGAAACGCTCGTGAAAGGTCACGGTCTCATTTTGTTCTATGTTAGCGCCTAGGGGCGTAAAGGCCAGGCACGATACGTGGCCATAAACAACGCGAGCCAGTCGACAGGGAATACTGGCAGCGTTTTTATCTGTCAGTAGCTGATACGAACGGTACTTTCCTTCCATCGAGCTCACAACGTGCCTTCAAAATGTCACTCGTCTTGGATTCAGAATTTTTTTCGATTATTAATTATTTTATAGACATCTTTTTAATTATTTATTTGTTAAAAATGTGATGGAATAAATCCCTCTTGGTTATTTCACGTTATTACGTTATTTTTCATTCAACGTTTATTTACAATTATATATTTCTCGTTATTTCCATTATCAAAATAAACATAATAATATATCTGAGGTAATAATAGGGTTAAATAAACTTAATAGCACATTACTACAAGTATTACGAGTAATGACAGTATCAAAACCCATAAAAAGTGAAAGAAAATATTAACAGCAGAGAATTGTTTAGTTAATGTTCCCTACCTTACATTTAACTTTATATCCAATTAAATAAATTTATCATTTTTAAATACAAAATAATATGATGAATCAATTATTAACAGTATAAATATGCTTTGTATTTTAATATTTCTTGTGGTTTATCTGATATTCGCATTGATATCTTTTTCGTAGTGTTTCTGTGTAAGTTTGGGGTACTATATTTATTTTTATTTTGATGTTTTTTGCGAAGGGAGAAAGGATTGGTAATACAATGTTTTGTGAATATCATTGTTAGTAGTGGGAATGCTTTTTAATTTACGAAGGAATTGCATCACAAGCGAATAACTGAAATGTCGTCAAAATAAAGCATAATTGCATATTACCGTTAATTTTCTGTTGATACTGAAATTATATTTTTACAATTAAAAAAATTGGGATTTGTTATAATTATTTTGGAATCATTCACTAATGTG
This sequence comes from Gryllus bimaculatus, assembly GCA_017312745.1. Lineage (NCBI taxonomy): Eukaryota > Metazoa > Arthropoda > Insecta > Orthoptera > Gryllidae > Gryllus > Gryllus bimaculatus. The sequence goes on along the minus strand of BOPP01000019.1, from coordinate 4,403,786 downwards.
GATAAAGGTATCTAAATACAAATGCTGGATAAAGAACATTTAGAAAATTTCATCCTTCGTTCTTTGGCTGTTTCATGTACACTCTTATTGCCGTTTTCTTTTGGTCTTTGTTAATTCAGCTCACATAAAATATAAATTAATTCATCTTTAATAAATGGAGAATACTTCTTGGATTCCTCTTTGGAGGTTTTTTCTGATGTCAAGGCAAATCTAAGGAGGTATTGAGCTGTTGGTCGTTTCCGCTAAATCCATGCGGAGCGCCATTCGCAACAACCCGACGACGGAGACTTCTCCGCTTGTCGGTTACCGTGTTTGTCCATCATCCACAAGAGCTGTGTCTACCTCCACTTGCCATTTCCCCTACATCATCTCTCCACTTCCGCGTAAACAAGACCTGAGATTCTTCGTGGTAACGTGACAAGTAAAACGTAATGAACTTCTCTGGTACGGCTTCACCTATTTGTAACGTGACATAATATCAGTGGACAGGAAGATCAAACGTGTTGAAATCGACTATTGGCAAAAACAAACAATTCTACTCGACCTCAAGTGTTAGCGACATTGTTTTGTAAAGTGTTATTTATTTTTCTAACATCATGAAGAAACTTCACACTAGAAAATGTGGCTCAGGGAATCAACTGATGGCACTGTACTGACTCTGACCGGAAGTTACCAAGGTTCAAGTCCCGACGGTGGAAGAATTCAGCCGCTGTCTCGAGGAGAATTCTATTGGCCGACTATTCTGATCGGTTGTTTCACGTGGTTTCGCGATCGAATGCCGGTGCAGTATTAGGCAAAAGGCGGAGCAGTACCCTAACAAACGTACCACGGATCGCGCGAGATCTTTCCTTCCTCTTGCTTGTCGTATCCTCACCCCTACTTACACACACACACACTTAAATGCACTACACTACATAAATGACGGGAGGCCGTTCGGGAGATTATGGCTTGTTCCGGCTGGAGCGGTGCCGCGCTGGTATGAGATACCTAGTTGGGGAAATCCTGCTAGCTGACGGGTAGATTGGTTCCTGATCTCACCATACGCAAATATATAATCAAAAAGAAAATTCATGGTATGTTTTTCTGAAGTTACCGAATGAAAAATATATTGCTATCAAAACTAGCATTCAATGTTGTTCAATTAAATCCAGTGTGATAGTTCGGGACCTTATTGTTTAAAGCAATACGTGCCGACCACATATGATATTTAAATTTTACTCAATTCGTGGGCAAAGACAAGGGTATAATTTTGAGAATTCTAAACTGTATAGAAAAGTATTAGTAGTTTTAATTCATGATATTGTAAGAAATGAAAATTACAAGATGGAAATATGGAATACCTTTTAAAATGAAGATCATTACGAGAAGCGGACAGACACATTCATTTGACTAATGAAGAGGGCGGCCTACTTTACGTGGCCAGACAATCAATGTGACTTGCTGATTGTGGAGACAAGCCAAGAGGGGGTGGAACTTGGATGGTGGACTAATCTGAATGGACGCGCAGTAAGCCTGGCGCAAGTTCTTTCATTTCAGGAATTCTACATTTGAGCACTCTTGAATTTGACCATTTTAGCTATCCCAGCATCTTAGAGAAAGTAATTTACCCAAATCTCAAATGCTCTACTTCTCGTGTTCTTACAAGCAGTTATTCAGTTGTGGAATCCTGTAGGTGGACATTAATATGCCCCTTTACGTTTATATAGATATGGTATTCTTCAGTTAACGTTGGGCATTTCAAATTATCATGTTAAATCTGTTATTTGCTTCTTCTTTATTCTTCTTTATCAAACTACATATCTGAAGAATAGCACTTCTTTTGAATGCAATTGTTTTTTTTATATATATGTCAAAAATTCACCCATATGCCTTCACAACCCTTGCCTTTGTAACATTTTAAAATTGTTTTGGGGCAAATTGTGCCTTTTTTAACTTCCCTAATTGCAATGTATTAGTTAAAAATTATTTTCAACTTGTTTTTTCTTTATACAATAGTTTTTAAAAACATCTTATTATACAGTTTTTGAGACTGTACCTAGAGTTACAGTTAAAGAAATATAGTAATGCAGGGTATACAATAGTTAGTATGGTTATTAGATCCCAAAATAAATAAACCATCGTATGCAATCATATGTAACTCTTGTAATTACTTCAGGGTAAAATGTCGTAAGGAATTAAGTTTGCTTCAAATTGGGCTTTAAGAAATGAATGTACCGATCGTCGCGAAAGACTCGCCCGTCGAACAGCGGCGCACTGCTGGTTGCCTATTCTGATGCCATGACCAGGTAATTCAATATGCATGATTGGCACGTGCATGCACCGCTCAATACACATGCTTCGCGATTCCTCGGAGCTTCACAGCACTAAATATCAATCGAAGGGATTGGAGATGCTGTGCGCTGTGAAACGCACGTACGATTTAGGTCAGTAGATAATTCTAGGATAAATAATGGCAATCATTCCAATGATTCATCTGTTGTTGCGTGACGAAACTGTGCATTTTTTGAACATTACCTGAGGCCTTACTTAGATGATAAACCTGGTGCTTTTTATGTCTCTTTATCTTACTTTATGTGCAGCAAGAAAATACATGAGCTAGAAAAAGTGCAATGGCATTTTAAATATCATTTCTATATCATTTCTTCATCAGTTCTATATGTGCGATTTCAAATATAATTACCAAAATTGATTACTCACTATGTTCTTCGGATATTAAGAATATGAGGTTTGGACGTCATTAACATCCTCAGAGTTAAGATCGGTCTACATTGCTCCCATTTTCAGTATATTTCTTATATAGTAACCGCGTCCGACATCCCGTGCGTCCGTCCGTGTGTCCGTCTCTTTGACCACTTCCGGTTCACCAATCGCGACAAACGAGGTAGCATTTGACGCACCTCCTGATGAGGAAAGAGATCATTTTCTGGGAGACGGGGAAAGTTCAAAGAAATTCTTAAAAATAACATTTTTAGTTTACTTAATAAATTGAAACGCGTTTTGAATGATTTCCGACACCTAGAGATGTGATTAAGTAGTTCATTAGATTCTTCTCGACAAGACAAATTGATTTTCACATTTCTTAGTTGCTTTCCTTTAGAACATTATGAAAACGTTTTGGAAAAAAGACGTGATGGTGGCAATGCTCTTACGAAAACATTGAAGGAGTATTTTAATTTAATGTTTTCACTTTCCAACATTTATACATTAATAATTTCGACTTGAATTATCAGATTGACTATAAATGAACCTAATTTTTAATGAATTATCAGAAAAACCCATGGAAGAAGTTAAGCACATAAAATACGTTTTGGAGAAGTTTTAAAGTCAATTAAGAAGGTGGTCAGATTCGCTTCTTTCGACAACACAAAACTATTGGCTCTATTTATTGACTTGTAAAATATTCTAGAAGAATGATAAAAAAGCATTTTTTCGAAATTTTTCTAGGGTACCTACATTGCCTTCCGTCTTAATGTATAAATATTATTCTTAGGATTCATTATATTGACGCTAGTATTTAATTATATTTACGTCTGTGAAATCTAATAATGTAATAGAATATGAATACATAAAAACTTTCTATCGATACAATTACATGTAACTCAGTTTCTAAAAATGAGGGAGTTGTAATTTTACTCTTTTTAAAATTTGTTCTTTGCGAGAACGTGCACGACACAAATACAAATTATCAACAGTTACCAGAAAATACTTTCAAACAAATTTTGCAATTATAACTGCTTTTCAAATGGATAAATCATGTAGCAATAATGAAACGTAAATTACAGGGATTCGCAAGCGCGACGCGGAATGCGACTGTTGCATCGCAATCTGATATTCCCTGAAGCTAGCATTTTTTATATCATGTATTTCAAATAGGTTTTTAAGAATTTCTAAATGTTTAATGTGTAACTGAATAACAAAAGCTCGAATTTAAAAAACGAACAAAAATATGAAATAATATACAAATTCTAACTTAAGTGTAATCAACTGCTTCAAAACATCACAATCAATTTTCAATTAAATTCACAAAGCGCTGTAAATTCGGAGCAGGCATCTTAATTACTTCAAACTACCCATATTTTCAAAACATTGTACTTGACCTTATTCGAAGATCTGTTTTTTATAAACACATTTCATTATGGGAGAAATTGAATCTTCAAAATTGCAGTTGAGGGAACGGGCCGAACAAAATTTATTTTTTTAAATTTTCGTTAACTAAGACATTTAAACAAACATGCACACTGCGCCATTCTCTTAATCGTCCTTTACACTATCTAAGGTCAAAATCCAATAAAAGAAATGCGTGCCTTTTTAAGATAAATTTTTTTAAAGAAAATACAAATTGCCTATGTTTGACACAAAATGTCGCAAAAAATGCTCATGCTTTTCAAATATTGAACAGGTCATAATTTTTAGATGTTTTTTACTAACACATTTTGTTAAGAAAATATGTTTACCTTCATCATTGTAGCTGTGGGAAGGTGCCAAAAACATTTTTTTTCAATTTTCAAAAAATTAGGGTTTTTAACAAACATGACATCTGCCCCCTCTCTTAAAAGTTCTTCACCCTACCTAATAAAAGTTTCTTCAAAGACGTTGGAGCCACATTTTTGAAAAAATAAAAATGTGGCAGGGGCTGCATGTAAAGTACCGTCCAAAATTAAAGTATTAGCTTCAAATTCACGGAGCCGCAACATCAGCCAGATCTATTGAACAATATCAATTTTGAAGAAAAGTGACTGAACGGTTTAGCTTCTAGCATTGTGAACGCACAAACGGATGGACAGACAGACCGGCGGGCAGATATTTTTTTCTACATTTATCATCTTGATTTATCAATTTTACTTTGCCAGGACCCTGTTTGAATAGCTTTTCTACCAAAAATTTGCTTTTTTTCGCCCAGCTTTAATTAACTTCTCGTTTTCCATCATTTACTTTTATTGAAAATTAATGATAGAATAATTCGTGACGTCAGTTACGTCGACGCGCGTCGATGACACACGAGCTTTGTATGCCGTGCATTTCGGTGTAACCACTCCCCCACTAGCAGTGCAGTATGAACAGATGCTCAATTGTGTTGAAAAATGCAATTGCCATCCCCGAATTGATCTTCAACAGTGGGAAGTAAGAAGGTGTTTAGAACATCAACGTATATCTGTGCCGTGACACACAAAACAACAAGGGGTACAAGACCCTTCCTTAAAGAACACAACCACACTATTTTGGACGTGTCCGGATACTTTTGATCCCATAGTACAGCGATCCCTTTAGACCGAAATATAGTTGCCTCCAGTGCCAAGATGAAGCAAAAATATCAAGCCTTGGCTATTGAACTAAGCGACGTATAGCAGTTAAAATTTGTGATTAGTCCCTCTGGTAATCTCTGCGAATGGAAGAAGGATTATGTCGTGTCGAATGGAATTGTTGTCTGAAGAACTAACATCATGGTGTGCAAGGCTTGGCTTTAAGAACTGACACATTCAATCAATGCAAAATGCCAATAATGATGATAATAATAATAATAGTAATAAAGTAAAAACTCGTATTACATTCAATAAAATGTCTTATTGCTTGATATTTACATACGTTCAATACTCTCATAAGTTTTAAACAACTACTGTGGACTTCAACGTCGATAACGACATCATGGATACGTGATTCTTACGTTAACAATAATATTATTAATAATAATAATACTTCACGTAATATTAAAAATAAATAATGACAATACTGAAGTACCCAATTCTACCAAGCCAGGAAAATATTTTAAAATTTTCATTAATTCAGAATTACGTTTAATGTTTTCATACCGTTAAATTTTAATTCGCTTCCGGCGTCGCAAATATGGGAATTTTTAAAGAGGAATTCGCTGTTCATCGAGTGTTGCTACTGCCTCTTTAAAATATGCTTTATTTCATTATTTTCCTAGTGTCGTTAATATGAAGCATGAGGCAATGCTGAAAAAATCCAGTTATATTTATTTAACACAAGTTTTTAAACAAAATCTTGATTTAAAATACGTCCAGATTTTTAAACTAAAATAATTATGAAAAAATTGATCTGCATTAATGAATATACAGTTGAAGTTATATTATTTGCAGTAATAATACTTTCAAATGGATTGTCAAAAGCGTATCTCTATTTATTTCACATTTAGAATTGGAATAAATTGTATATTTTATTCCAGAACATGTAATTTCTTTTTGCCTTTTTACGTTTTAAAATCTTAAGAAGCAATTTAATGAAAAAATAATTTTGAGTTAGCTCATCGTTGATCAGAATGTTGAACGCGAGCATTCACTAACAAATTTTGTTTGCTATTAGTAGACGTTTAAGCCTTCTAACCTCACACGAGCATAGACTAACATGCAACAACTAACATGCATCATAGATTAACTCTTTATCTTATGGGGAACGGTACACGAGTATTCTTTGCAACGCATGATGTAAATTACTTCCTCTAACACGTTGTGAAATCAGAATTCACTTTTTATGAGTCCTTGATTTCGAAAAACTGATTGTTGGCAAAACGTAAATCTCTCTATCAGTCCGTGGTCAACATCAGTCCCACAACCGTTAAGACGATTTTCTCCAAATCTAACATTACTAAATATAACTATTCGAGATCCTGTCAATTTGAAACAAATGTTTTGATTTTGGGAGTATATTAAATGAAGACCTCAATGTTTCAAAACTTGCTTAAAACTGCTCCAAATTTGTCACTTTTTCTCGAATAGGGTGGAAATAATAGTGCGCTTCACCAATGGTTCAGATCTAATTTTAGTTCAATTATCTGAATTTTCGAAAATTGTATCGGTGTCTTCCTACAAGTAAAATCATAATAATATTTTTATTCTTAATGAAACCTGTGCTAAAAAAAGATCTTTCGGTAATGCTTTGAAAATGCGAGTATTTTTTCTAGGAAATAAAGGCATTTTAAAAAGAACTTATTTTTTTAAAAATGCTCCAAATTTTTCTTTAAATTTTCTCTCTATTAAAGAAAAGTATGTCAATTAATTGGTCGTGGGTCCCTTTACCTAAATTTTTGAAAAATACAAAATTTATACATCTTGAAAATTAGTATGGTTAGTGGTGTTGTTGTATCACTAGTTGTAAGTGAATATTATATAGAAAGGTTTACGTTGAACATCAATAGGAACGAGCATAATGAATTTGAAAGCATGCGTTTTTTCATAATGTCCTGAGAATATTTGATAGAGTACATTACCACTGTTAATCTCATTTTAAGCCAGAAAAACGTGAGCCTCTTTAGGTAATTGTGATGATAAAGTCCAGAGCCATATTGCATTCTACATTCGGATCGCTATTCCTCTTCAAGCACAAGCTCTTAACAAAGCATCCCGTAACTGTGTCAGCCACGTCTAAACAACTAAGCACCCAGGGTCGCGAACAGCCGCTCCTTCAACATGCTTTGTGCGCGGAGAGATTGTCTCGCTGCGCGAATAGCTGCGGTAGTCCCGGAGGCGGACACGGAGGAAAGGAGGGTCTGAACAAGACCCGGCGGGCGGAGTGCGAGTGAAATGTTTGCTTTGGCGCGCGGGGAGACGAATGCGAGCGCCGGAGAACCACGTGACACCACGGGGCTCCCCCCGGCGCGCAAGCCAATCTCCACGCACAAAGCGACTTGGCGCCGGGCCCCACGCGTCCGCGTTCCAGGCAAGTCTCCGCAGGTATTGAGTTGAAGGAAAGGCTGCCGGGGTGAAGGTGGCGCCAGGGGGTTCGATTCACCCACCCGTTGTTCTCTTGCGCGTCGTGTGTATAGACGCGTAGCGCCTTTTCCTTTAAAGAAGAAAGAACTTTTTGGGCGACACACTGACTGACTTACTGTCACGAAGCTCGATTCCTATGAGGTCGTAAGTACGGAATGAATCTCACAGTCATACACTAGGGAAATGTAATTGTACAATAATTGAGTGCCTTGCGAGGAACGTGTCAACTCGTTCATCGTCTTCTTCAGCATACTAGACTCCAGTCGATATTTCTTTTTGATGAATTGGTGAAATATTAAACCAACGTTTTCAAAAAGTAATCCTTTGTGTCAGCGCATACAGGTATTAAATTTTCATTACAATTTATTTATGTAATCATTCAGTTCTACTTGAAAGTGGGTTTGGGGGTAGCCGCTTTGCTATGTATAGTTTTTAATTCTTTACAAGACCATTCAAGGTTAATACAATTACAATGCGAAGAATTGCACTTAAGTTATTATTATAATAAATTTGCAATGTATTGCTATAAAATAAAATCTGTTCTAATAATGAGAGAGAAAAATATCTAAAAATGAGTTATAAATCTATGGTGAATTTCTTTTGAAATAATCTCATCATGAAGCTCTTTCAAAATATAAAAAATATAATTTGTTTCGGGTGATTATCACCTTTTATTTTCTTATAACTCGAAAGTATTAAAAAGGAAAATTATGTCGACCAGTTTACAAGAATCTGACGGAAGAGTTCTGAATTACGCAAGAACTATTAGTACAGTAATAAAGGAGTAATTCACGTAAGTGTTACATTGCAATTGCATGGCCGAATAGGGGGAGGAAACTCTCAAAACATTTAAAATTGAAATTAGTCTCAATTTATTCTCGGGGAAGGAATAAACGCATGCTAATTTGTTCACATTGAATTTATTTATTTATTCGTTGACATTTGTGATGAACTCGTGGAAAATGAAGTTGGTCAAGTGTTTACAGCAGGCTATACGTGCATAATAGCTGTATAAGATAACAGTGTGGGAACGCGTCGCATAAGACTAGGTGTGTCCTTCATTCAGTCTCACGCGGAACCACGAAGGGCACACGACAAACGCCCGCAAGTGGCGGAAAGATCTCGAGGTTTCGCTCTCGACACGGCAATGTTCGCCGGAGCCGCCGGGGCGTTGGAAGAGGTCACGTTGTAGACGTCGGGCGCAACGTCACTCGGGGTGTGGCCCAGACGATAAAGGGATTCTGCCGCCATTTCCGGAAACCTCCATTGTCATCTCCGGCGTCTGGCCCCGCCCCGCCACCCCCGCGTTTTCTCCCTCCTCAGGCGTCGTGTCCTGTTGTAACTATTTTGACAGATCTCGCACCATCCAACTCATTTCATTTTTATCATTTCATTTTTATATCAAATTGCTCGCTAATTTCTTTCTTTATTTAGAATTCATTACAGATATCTTAATTTTCTTTTTAAATACTAAACTTTTCTTTCTCGGCTTTTTTACACTCTTGCGTCTTACACTTGGACGTCTTATCTTTTTAGGATTGCTTAATTTTCTTTACATTTTTCAGATGTTTATGGTTGTTTACCATTTATCCTACACTTTTGAAGATGTATTATTTTTCATGTATCGCTATTATTTGAGGCATTCGTGTGTAAAAATAATTCTTTTCATTTTATGTTTTGTATAAAAATGTAATGTGAAACCATTGTTTACACGAAATAAGTCTCACTTTCCAAATAAGAACATGTAAATCATTATTTCTATATTTGTTTTTAAAATACCTTGAACGGAGAGAAAACTACCTGATATGTTTCTAAAAAGTCAATAATCTCATTTCCAGACCTATTTTATTATATTATTTTTTAATTATTCTAGCTTTTTTACTTATTTTTTGCTTCTCGGTCATTTTTCAATTCTCACATTCCCTAAATTTTTTGTTGTTCATCAACCTGGCTTGCTAATATTCTTATTACTCATTTCAGAATACACTTTAATTGTCCCGTGCTTCTGGTTTTTCTCCTTTTCATTATTCACCTCACCGCAGTTTATCATCCCCTTACCTCCCTCGCTTCCCCAAACCTCCTCGACCGCAGGCAGCCTGCGCGTTCTGGACTGATTTCCCATCGTTTCCGCTGAGGAAAGGGCTCCTCTCCCCGAGGCTGGCGCTGCGCTCTCCCACCCGTGCGCCCCGCGGCGCGCTGCCGAAAGTCCATCTGGGCGGCGCCTCCTCCGCTCTTCCGGACCGCGCCCCGCCGCCTGCCTCCACTTCCGCTCGTTGCGTCGCCCCCGCCCTCACCGGTGCTAACGTCTCCTTCCGTCCTCGCTCCCGACCTACCGTTTCTGTCACCACCTTCCCTGCTTCTAGTGATCCCTACACTTCTGTTGTGCAACACATCGGTCCACCTCTGGGTCCGTCTCAGCTCGCTTCCGCTTCATGAGATTTGCAGTCACCCTTCTCTTCATTCCTCCTCCATCACTCACAAAACAGACCCTAGTGGCAAGTATTTATAACGAAAACTTCTAATTCTGCTCCTGATAGCGAAAGTGGCGACCTCGTGTGGGGATCAAATTTTCTTGCCACGCAGTGAAAACGGCTCACGGAGTTGATTTCAGAGTTCATCGCTACGTACCATCGTTTCTCATCTTCCTTGGTCTTGGGGCCCCTGCATTTACAGTTCGTTCTACCGTATGTGTGTAGTCTTCCTGTAAAATATCAACTACTGCAAATTACAGCAAATTTGGCTTACTTGACAAAAAGAGAGACTCCGTTGAAATAGTTTCGTCACATTTGTGAAGTGAATGTTCAGGAGTGAGCTCGCACTATGATTATGTATGTGTTGTAGAATGACAAACACGTTAGACTAGCAATGTCAACGAAGAAATTGATCAATTACTTCGTGTTCACGTAGCACTAGAATCGAAAACATATTTCGTGATGTTTCCATTTAATATTTTACTAATTCCTTAAAGTTGGACGTCATTTATTGATCCACCTGCTTAAATAAAATGCAATGATTCACCAGCAATGAATGCTATGATAGAGCATCCAACTTTGTATGTGAGGGTAAAATAGGTATAAGTATACAGAAAGAAATGTGTGGCACATCCTAGAAAACAAAGTTTACGTACAGCTGCTTCAGAAAACAGTCACATAAAAATAACTCTTATGCAATCGCGATCTAGGCGATAACTACTTAATATAATGCAATGTTCAAATAAATTAAACACCAAGTTGAAAAAATTGTTTGAAACTGTGTTTTAGTCAACAAACTGTTCCACCAAGTTAACAAGTGTGTACGCGATACATGACGGAACAACACTCATCACTTATGAATACAATAATTCCTTTCCGACTGAACTATATTGTGTGACTGAACGAATATATTTTTTCTAGGACTACAAATATATTTAACTTGTTCAATTTTGAATAGTAGAGAACAAGTATAAGAGAATAGATATCCGGTATTCAAATTTTCACGGTTCATACAAAGACGCTACTAGAATAGTATATTACATTGAATCTTCATTTGCACAAATAGATGAAAAATTAAACAATACAATACTCCAAAAGTGTGAAAAAACTGCAAAAGCATGTTAAAACGGATCTTCTTAGAAAAAAGAAACTTTCATCACACACCTACAATGAAATGTTAAACATTTTGAATGAGTGAGATAATGTTGATTGTTTAATGCGTGTTCATTTCATTAATGATCCTTTTTATTGCATTGAATTGATATGCACAATATTTTACGTGGCGAGACTCAGTCCATCAGGTCCGCACTTCTGTCTGATCACAAAAATTTTGCTACGTTCCTTTCACCAACTAGCGGGGAAAGAAGGTATTTCTTGGGCGACGAAACAGGCGATTTTGGATTTAGGCCACATGCTTCCTTTGGGCTTGAGGATCTTTTACATCTAGTAAATATACTAATATGTCGGTATTACTTTCCCTCCGAAGGAAGGCGTAAAAGGGATTTTCACATTCTTAAAAATCTACAGCTTCGCTACTCGTTGATGTAACTAGATTTCTTCGTGATTCGTGATCTTTCTTAGCAAACATATTTCCTCTATACTTTTACAAAGACGTGACTGTTTCCTGAAGTAATATCTAATAAAGCAACACGTTTACACTGACATTTAACTATTAATGTATTATATAATGGCATGAATATTCTTTACTTTATTTGTACAATTAATTGGCAACACAAATGATGTCAGTATCAGTTTTAAAAGTACTAAGATTAAAATTTAATGTAGATTATAGATTTATAATAATAAATATATAGATAAATATTATAGATTTTAAATAAAGAAAGAGAAACGTTATCAAGATGTACCACATTTGAAAACCGGTAACGTTAGTCCAAGGATTATGAATTCATTCATGGTCCAGTTCTCAGACATATAATTCAAGTTAACTTAAAATTGTCTTGCTTGAAGTGAAATTTATCATAAGGCGTAGTTAATGATAATATGAACACGTCATGCGTTATGCTAAGAGCTACACGATGACTTAAGTCCGTTCTCGCCACATTCACATGAATGTGTGAAGAAGTATCGATGTTCTTCAGATCCTCGGCCTGCCATTACTCGAAAAAAGAATAGTTATGTTTTTATTAAGCGTATTATAATTGGATTAACTTGGTATCGTTGAGAGTAGTTCGTTATTCAGCTAGCACTTTATATGATATCTGAACTGGCGTAAGAAAGGGACCAATCAATTCGAAGACGTAAGTAATTGCAGTTGTCTCAGAGATATTGCTCTGCTAGTTATCCCTTCTCGCATGCCTTCTCTTCGCAGCAGTACTTCCATTTTACCTTATCGAAATGAAATTGGACTATTGCGAGGTGACACAAACAAACACCAGATCACGGAAGGTTCCGAAAGTTGTCATATCGCCTTCTAAATTGGAATAGCACCGAGGGTCCCCGAGGAAGACTTTTTTCTCTTAGGTGGGATTGACTGGCTACGCGTCGTGGCGCGCTCACTGTCCCTGGCATCTTCCGGCTCGTGTCAACGTCCCTCTCGGGCGCAATTTGCGTAAGTGTGCTGCCTTCCCTCGCGGATAATTTTTAAAAAATTGGCCTCGCCACCGCGGCGGTGTTGGCCTGGTGGGGAGGCATCTGTGAAAGTTGGTGGGCAACGGATGTGGTAAACGACGCCTTGTCGTTCAGCGGGTTCCGACGAAACGGCGTCATGGACGACGAGGGCAGAGAGAGAGAGAGAGAGAGAGAGAGAGAGAGAGAGAGAGAGAGAGAGAGAGAGAGGAGAGATATGATGAAGACAGCCAATGCTTGGGGGGCTGGGGACGAAAGTACTCGTAGGAGAGAAGTTCCCAAGAGAACGTGAAGTACAGGGATGGCGGACAATGGTGTCGGAGCCAAGACGGTGACGCCGCTGCCACCGATGATGACGTCGATGAAGGGGTGGGATGGCGGGATATGATGAGAAGGAAGAGATAATCAGGAAGATCAATGTCAGCGAAATGATATCAGCTGTTTTGGGGTTTAGCATTGTTGCGCCGACAAGACGGCAGCGTGCGGTGAAGTGTGTGTGATCAGCTATGACGATGCGGCTAGGCAGGCAACCATCGGTGTGTGGGATAGGGTTGAAAATAAGGCGGAAGAGTCCGAAAGGGGGATTGTGACAGGCAAGAGCATCGGGAGCGACGAGCGCGGCCACAATGACGGTGTGGCGTGGGAGAGCGCGACGAGACGCGGGGGATGCAGATGAAAGCGGCGGCGAGGACAACTGTTTCGGGAGATCGGCGTCGGTTTCATTGGCGTCGACGAGGCGTAGAGAGGCGACGTCGCAGGCGTCCGCGATGTCGGAGGCGTCGGTCGCGCTGGCGGAGGCGACGCCTTCAACGACGGCGACAACGGCAACGGCCTCACTAACTGGATTACCGCGCTGTCGGCCTCCCATCTGACAGTCGGCAGTCCGAGCGCATACGCTCTGAATGTGAACAGTTCGGCGCCTCTAGTGTCCGCTTCCGCCGCCGGGAGCGCGTCTGCGGCGCCGGCAGCTTCGAGGCCCATTTACGTCGCCGTTTCCATGGCTTCCCGCGAAGCGAGCGGCTAATGCGGGGGATTCCGCCGGAGCGTGTTGCTCCCTTGGAATCGTTGCTTCTGCATTTAGCGTCGATTTGGCAGAAGCCACCAAACAAATGTATTCACACATTAGAAGTTCGTTGGCCACATTTTTATTCTTGCCAAATTTTGTCTAATATCAAATTGCAACTTCATACACATCAGTTCAGATAAATGTTGATATTTTTAACTTCTGGTTTCATTTCATGAATAGGAATATTACTGTCTCATTGAATTTACAAAGTTATTAAAACAATTAATAGTTAACTTATTTTATTATAGGGATTTCGTGAAAATTTCATGTATATTTTGATAACATTAACACTACAATGAAAAAAATGGCATTCAGATCAGAGGCGAATCTACTGTATGGCAGATGTGGTCATGGGCGCCACTCACAAGGGGTACTATTTAGAGCATACCCCCTGAAACATAAAACAACCATCATAATTTGAAATATCCTGCCCAAGGCGCAAATTCTATGCTTGCCGTGGGTACCTGAATACTAAGCTACTCCTCTAACTGGGATTACTATTACTTGAACATCTCAAAGAATATTCATAAGACAAAATAAATAATAATGCTTTCAAAAGCAAGTAATTATATAATGCATTTTTCTCTATAAGTGTTCTGATACTCAAATATGAAGTTAATTACCGAAGATAAAAAAATGCTAATTGAATATTAAGGTACTCTTTACACATACATTTTTCCTTGCAGTGATACTCATTGTTAATTACTTCCGCTATACATTACAAATACATTTATTCTTGTCCTGTTCTTTGTGATTCCTGAACTGATAAAATATCAGAAATATAATCAAAGTCTCTTTTAAGACTTTCGTTCAATTATTATTTGGACAATTTTAAAATTTTGTTTCTTCAATTTCTGTTACGTCAGTTTAAAATGAGCTATATAATACAAAAGCTATTTGATTCTCATTCAATTCTGATCTAGATTACTTTCTAAATAATGTTACGAATAGTTTTTGTATTTATTTCAAAATCTTATTTTGATTAGTTTCACAGAACATATTTCATCTTTCCAAATAAAAAAAATAATCATAAAATAGCGTCACTTACATTACCAGACAATTTAAAATTCAAGACTTTGGAATGTCCCCTGTTTCAATAAAAAAAAGTGTCGTAGTTTTCTTTGTTGGACACTATACCATTCCCGCCTCGCCATACCGTTGAATTTATGTTCAAATGTTTTTTGTAAATTTAGGGGTTTTGGCGATTTTTACGTTTATAATGCATTGACATTGACATTCTCAGAAAACAACGTATCTCATCACTGCCAAAATGATCACTACGGTAGGGCGGATTTATTGTTTTGAAGCAGAATCAGAAACGCAACACACCTTTTCGTTTCATCCGGCTTTCGAAAGAATCAATTGCCGCTCGGCAGGTCGAAAATGAGGTGTAATTCGCTGCCCGCGGGTGGGGCGGGCGCTGCCATCGATCTCCAGGCGGCAGGCTGAGGCCGGCGGCGCGGCGCCATGAAAGGTTGATGAGGCGGAGGAAGCGCTGCCGCTCCCCGGCTGCGATCCCCAAGGCCCCAGGGCAGAAGCCGCCCTGCGAGGCGACGGTCGTTGACGCCCGTTCCCACGATCCAGATTCACCGCACTCACAGCGGCCGGCTCCAACACGGGGGGGGGGTAACACAACGATCAGAGCGAGTAAAGGAAAAAACGTGTTCTAGAATAGAGCAGAGAGGGATAATTGTTTTGTTAAACATGCTGTGGAAGTATATATCGACGCAACGCAACCAGAGGAATTAAAAGACATTCTTAACGGGCGGTGTCCTTTAAGTATTTTACAATTTGTCGCCCTTTGGAAACAATCGAAGAAAATGAATTGTAGCTATAATTATGGTCCACATTTTCCAGGAAAATGTAATGCATATCTATATGACTTTCCTTATAAGATGGAGGTATTACAAATAGTATGACGTCATTAGGCCGATATGGAGTATTCAACGGGCGCGGATGTAGTTTGTAAACCGAGGAGGTGCCCGAGGTTTACAACCAACCAAATCCTTTACGTGTAGAATTGGCCATGAAATTTCCCTAATATCATCCCATAATACATATAAGACATACTGTTTTCTGGAAGAAGTGTCATTAAATTTGAACAGAATGATTTTTTTATTGTTCTCAATAGACTGCGGATTGTTAAAATATTTAAACTGCGCCGGTCGCTAGGAGCAGCTTTCAATGTCTCTGCTTGCATTAATTAAAAAAAACAACAACAGAAGTTTGACGAAAAGTATTGAACGACACGGTCAATATGAAAATATCTCGCTTGATAATCGATCAACCTCGACTCCCCCCTCCCTGATTTAAAATCAGGAAATGCGTTCGAGGTGTACACTATACCTGCTTAATAATAACTACAACAAAAAGAAACAATTAGTTTCAAGGAAATATTTTGTCTGCGATTTATGCATATCAAAGTTACCTAATAATTTCTGTTCTTGTTAAATATAATTGAACAGATAATATTAATGAAAAATAATCATATAATTTACATTGAAAATAACACTGTGTGCTCACTATCCTAGCTTAAAAATGTAAAAAAATTGTTTGAAGAGGAACGAATGATTTTTACTAAATAAGAGGTGATAGTTAATTTTTGCACTCAATAAGAAAAAAAAATATTTTGTGGGGTATCGTCATTTGTTAATTCGCATTTTTATATTTAAACAGAACGACTACTTGTTAATATTTTGAGAAAGCTCTCAAAAAACGCTGAGTAAAGAATTGATTGTCACATAAAAACTACAAAACTCAGAGTATAACACACCTATATTATGCGTATCAATCGTAGAGCAATTAAATTCAGAAATAATCGAAAACGAATTGAACTTGTGGGAAGAGATTACTTGGTTCCTACTACTCTCATACCTATGCTAACATAATAATCCCACTTTCGTATATAAATTGGACACAACATTGAATATACCTAATAAAACAAACGTCAGATTGAAATTGAATCATTGCACTGTTTTCAACGGTATGGACGACAATGGTTTCACCTTTAAATACTTTCTATTATGGGTTCATCAGCCAGGTGAATACCCGCACGTTCAGCCATCACAGCGTCGCCAATGCCGCATTGTTATCGCCTTACCTCATCGAAAAACACACGCTCGTAACATACAGCAGGGCTTCGGTATGTCTCCCCTTCCAATCCTACGGCCTTGCATTGGTGGCCATAAGCTGCCTGAACGTGCTCCCCCACCCGCACCTCCACGCGCTTTCCCGGGCTGGGCATCGTATGTGGAGGGGGAAAAGCGCGCTGCTTTAGTGCCGTTGGGTTTTATTTCCTCCTGGATTATTCGCAGTTTCTGGCGGTGGTAATCGTAAAGTCCAGAGGATGACAAAGAACTTGTGCGGTATTTTCTTCTAAATATGAGCTAAGGCGTGGGATGGTTGTAATGGAATCCAACGTAGGAAAAAGGACTAATTTTCTTTCATTGCACTGAATTACTTTTCTAATCATAGGGCGAGATAAAACGAATAAAAAAGTGTTTAACTTAAGAGCAAAAAGGAAAATATAGATATTATTTTGAACAATGTGAATAATTTGTACGAAGGCAAGTACGTTTTGAAACGAGCATTTCCTAATTTTAAGAAAAAAAATCTAACATGTTTTCTTCGTAGCTCGCTTCGATATATTTATTTTTATGGAATTAATATTTAAAGTTAAGAATTTTATTGCTTATCCGAAGTATGTATCTGTTTGAAGTAGTTTTTCACTTTTCAGATTATTAGATTTTAGTGGGGATTAGTATCTGTTTCGAAGAAATGACAGCAAACAAACCATCTGATTAGGTTAGTAGCGTCCACTTTTCATTGGCTCGTCCAATCGTCATGGTAATTACGCGGCTCTGAACTTCATACGTTTGTATCGATTTTCAGTCGAGCAAAAAAAGGGGAAGAGACGCAAAGGTGTAATATTGTTCAATATGAGTAGACGACTCTGTTTTTTTAATAAAACCATTCAAAATAGGGGTGCGCACAATGATTGTTACATGGAAGAAAGTAAAAGGGAGAGATACATGAAGACAATAATAGTATTTAGTAACAATGATCAAGAACACAGGGATAATTAGCTATAATAAAAATAATTTTATTTTTTACTAATACTTGTCATAAGAATTTTTTTTATAAAATGCAGACAATGCAAAATGTAATGAACGATTACTAATCAGAGCGTGCAAGAAATCTTTGTAATATATGTCAAGATTTTCTACAGTTTCTCATTTCATTCCTTACTTTTATTAAAAAATATTTTGATATTAATTAATTTACATTCTACGTTTCCATTAACTCGGAATAATGTTTCTACCACTTTATAAACCACTCTTTTTACTTTCTAGCCTTACGAATTCTTCGTAAGAAGAGAAAGTTATATAATATTGGGCCAGAAAACGTCAAATTTTTGCTGAAAACTCTTATTGCTGGGCTGTGGTAACGAAAAAGTGGTGAAATCCTGTTGGGAAAATTTAGGGAGGAAAATCGCACACGGTGTAGCCAAAATTGATGTTTTGTTGGTTCTTGATACAGAAAACTCGATTGACAGCAAAAGTCTGTGTGTTCGTTCGTCTGTGATCAACGCTAGCGACTAAACCGTTCAGCCGATTTTCTTCAAATTATATATTTTCCAACGGATCTAAATAAACTCGTGGTTTTGGGATTTTCATACGGATGTTTTGATTTTTGAGGCTACTTTACATGAACGAACATTTTCAAAAACTTATCCAAATCTTTTGATCAAACTATTACGTGGGATAGCTTACAGAGGAAGTGAACCGGAAGTTGTAGAATGAAATGTACGTGAAACAACGGGCAACAAGTATATATATATATATATATATATATATATATATATATATATATATATATATTATATAACAATATATATATTGAAATAAATATTTGTGTTAGAGAATGGTAGTAGTCTCATGTTTGTTGATATCACTGATTTTTTTGAAAATTGAAAAACTGCAATTTTTTGGGGCCGTATTCCGTCAACTATAGTATTAAAGCAAGCTTTTTTTTAAATAAAATATGTTCCTTAAAGACGGATCTTTAAATAAGTTCAAGCTCAATTTTTCGAAAATATGAGTACTTTCCGTGTAATTCTTCGCAAAATACAGGCATTTTTTCTCAAAAACCACGCCAATTTTTTTTTTTTTAATTTCTCTACCTATGTAATAAAGGATGGCAAAAAAATATGTTGCTAGTCTCATTTTCGGCGAACTTTCAGTTTTTTTAACTGCAAAATGTTACCGCTTTAAAACTACAAAATTGGAGATAGCAATGTTTGTGTTGCCCAAAATCTGTAAATAATCAGCTCTTAATATAAGATAATGTAATTTTTTTTCGAAAATGCGCTTATTTCCCTTATAGTCTGAAGTCAATGGAATTTCAAAAAAAACTTCTCAAAAACCGCTCCAAATTTTTCTATAAATTTTCCATATATATGTAATATGGGACTGTAAAAATTATGCTGATACTCTCATTTTCAGCTATAGCTCCATTTTTTCGAAAATTCCAAAATAACATGAACATTTCAAAACTATAAAATTGGAGACAGCGATTTTTGCTTTAAACAAAGTCCATTGTAAAAAAGCAGCTGTTTAAATAAACATGCACATTCTTTTTTTAAAAAATGACCTGATTTCTCTTAGTTAGTGTCTGAACTATATGCAGTTTCAAAAATATTATTTTCTGCAAACCCGCACAACATATTTCCATTACAATAACTCCTCGTATGTAACAGTGTATGCTAAAAAAATATATAAAAAATAAAAATTAACTAGTAGTGCTATAGAAAGCACAGACATTCTCACTGTAGTTTTCTAATCTCTCTAGTCAGGAATAGCGTTCTCTGTAGGCGTTATCTCTTCATGGCTGCGTTTTTTGTGGCCCAAGAAAGACTTTTTTCACATTTTCCCAACTTCTCGACTCCGCAATGCTAGCACTGATATAATTACCTCTTGCCTAATATAGAGTTGCGTAGCCTACCTGGATGGCCTAGCGAATTAAGGTGTTTACGGATTGAGCCCTTCGCGTCGAAAGGGACAGGGTTCGAATCACAGGCAGGGAGTTTCATTTGATGAATGCATTGTTGCCGAAAACTCGAAAAATCTAAGAACTTTATTGACAACCATTTGATGATTTCTATTCACAAATACTATTCTATTCAACAATTTATTTGACGTGACATACGGTTTACAAATCGAATGTCATTCGCTCAACGTCACACGGCAACGCAACAATAAGGCTCTTGTGGATCGCAGTTTGAAGGAAATTGAATTAAAATGAAACACAATTTTTTGCTAGTTACAGCTAAATTAACAGCACATAAAACTAAAAACACGTTAAAAAAACACGTAGATGTGCCTACCTTCATGGATATCGGTCACATGATGTCGGAGTTTACCGCTTTTAAATATACCGACATTAATTTTATACAGTGTATAGAAGAAAAGATGCAAATTTTAAATATGATTAGTCGGAGTTAATTTATTAGAGCAGGAAGTTGGGGTTATTATGATACATTTTAAGAATTGTTACTTATTATCATAAAAAGTTAACAAAAAGCATAAATAAGAGGAAATATTTTCTATTATTAATGAATATGTAGCAGGAACCCAAAATGCTACAGTATTGACAAGACGAAATGAGGTATTTTTTCAGTAAAAACTCTTTCGCCGAGATACGACATTTTTTATATCATTTCGTCATTTTTTAAAAGCAGGATATTTTTGAAAGAAGTTTATCGTTTAGAAAGAATGCATTTATTTTTCTGCAGTTAAAGAATTCACAAATTTTAATCGTGCCATGTCATATGCAACCTCAATTTTTTGGAACTAATATGATACTTCTGCTAATATGACACGGGTATGGGGGCTCTTTCAGTACTATAAAAATTAACTCGCAACCAACAAGAAAGTAATATTTAAAAATATGTTTTTGTTTTAACTACACACGCACGGGAATCCTTAAAACTCGGAATTCTAATATTTACGATTGCGTTCAATAATAGCTTTCTATGGAACAAAAACGCATTAAATATTTTAAAACAATTTTAATTATTTAAATTCATCTCATAATACAGAAAATAATATAAAAATCAGAATGCTAAGTGAAATTACCAAAGCTTGCGTGTTGTATGCTGTCAAACCGATGTAATGATATCAATCCAGACTCTCGCAATTCTCAATATGTTTTTACATGTTATCTTTCTTGTTATTACTTTTTATGTACGAACAACGCTTTTTTTGATAATAAAGCCTCCTTTTTGAACTTCCAGATCCATTGGAAACAACTCTTATAGCTTAGACATAGCAAAATATTTTAAACAATTTTAAAAAATACGTGTGAAACACTAAGGCAATCTCAAAACTCTAAGGCATCTTGCTGTATCCCGCTTGTTGTTTTTTATTCAAAATTCATGAGATATCTATCGATATCACGTTATTCCCATCAATATATCATATTAGCCCCATCAGGTGTGGCTACTGCGATTCGCACTTTTGATTTTCTTATATTTGTGGTAGGTCTTCAGCTATTTTTTACTTTGTGCATATCTTCAAAACCAGAAGGCACATAGTTAGTATTTTGTTTCGGCGTTTGCAACAAACCGTTTAAAAGATAAAAGATTTTGCTTTTCCTGCATATTAAAAGCCTCGACTGTCTCTACTTGATTTGATATTCCACTTCCAAATTACTCATACATACACTCTTGAACATGTTCTTGTTCAATTAGGGAATTAATTATAAAGAATTATGGCAATATATTGCACATAGTTTATTATCATGACCACATACTTTATTACACTATTATGATCACATACTTTATTGTACTGTGCATACACAAATAATAAGTAAAATATATGAATCGTATAAAAACGAATAAAAAATGAGTCTATTAAAAACGCTCAATGTTTGATTAATACCTATAATTTGACCTTTTAAATAGCTGTGATTCTTACAGTTACATTGTTAATAGTTTACGAAAAAATGGTATTCATTTTCTCGGCTTCAAACAAGTTTTATGAATATCTCAATCTTTCGAAATTCCGGGCAACATTTGTGGTGGTAATAAAGGATCTTTGTATCGTAGCGGGATGTCGTTGTGATTTATGTCTCCTCTAGGCAAGGGGGTAGCATATTAAAAGTCCCTGGATAAACAAACAGAGTGCTTCAGGAGGTCGTGAATCGTATATGGAATGTTTCTCGGTTCCATAGGTTCTGGGTTTTGTGTGAAGTGTATGCATGATGCTCTGAGAACATTAGCAGCGATAACTTCAGTATTTAAAGAAGTGGATGCAAGTTGTGAAAATGTAAGACAGAAGTCTTGTCATTAATTTGATATTTTTGTTGTCGAGAAAGACTTACATTTCTCTTAAGAATAAACGATCAACGGTAAGACTATTATGATTGGGAGCACAGATTACACCTCCTGGGTAAGGAAAAAAATGATCAAATAAAACACTGGATATTCGTATAAACCTCAACACATTTCTTCTCATTGACATCTTTTTAACGCATTATAGAAAAGTCCTAAAAGGTTATTAATGTACTGTATTAATTGTGACGTAATAGATACATGGTAGTGAATTATCATTGAAGAGATATTGGAAGATGAATTAGGAATAAAAAAATCATTAAAAATGTGTTTCTCTCTCTTTTTTGAGATAAACACTTAAGATAAACATTTAAGCATATGGAGTTAAATTTAGATGGTCATTTTCTGGTTACCAACGAAAAGAAATGCAACATTTGATTCCAACGCCAATAAGCTATCGTGAATTTCGTCCGAAATCGTATTTTCCGAACTCGTGGTGGTTGTGGTCATGATCGGAAGAGAGACAGTTGATTGCATCCCCGCTTGCTGGTCATACCGCGTCCGCCTCCTCCGCCAGCGCTCCCCCTACGCTTAGCTCTGCCCCTCTCTCTACTTCGGAACTCGGCTCTGCTTTCTCCCCTATGGAAGCCTTCACACGGCGCCTCTCAGCAGCACTTCCCCTTGGATGGCGCGTCTGCTGGCAAAGCATTGGATTAAGTGGAGGTATTCACTGAACTCCTGCCACCAGTAGAGCAGACGCACGTCTGATCCACGTCCAGCAGAACTCTTTAAATGGCAGCCCTCACACTAGACCACTCGCACGCGCCCCTGAACCGGTTTTCACCTGCTGACTGCCTTTTAGTCGCCAGAGCTCTCAGAAGTATGACTCACGAATCTTCCTCTTTGGCGGTCAGTGGCGCTAGGTGGTCAGTGGCTCTAGGCGGTGGCTGCGCGTGAAGGGCTCTGCCGCTTTTCGATGGCGTCACCTGGTGAAGGGGTTGTAACTCTTTCTCTCACGTGCCCAACTCCGCCCTCGCTCATACTTCCGGCGCCCAGGTGACGGCTCAACACATTGCTTGCAATTCTGCGGGGATAGTGGTAATACACGAACTCCTAGAGCTCTAAAAACCTGAAGTATTTTTTGCAATATTTCTTTAATGTGTCAATCTCTTGAAATTTTATGAGAAAATGAGTTTCGGAGAAATTGGTCTATCAGAATTTCACTAACCTATCCAACCGAAAAAAGGAACTATTTTTTTCAGTTGATGGTACGGCAATACCACTGAAAATGCTAGTACTAAATCAGAAATACTTTGTTATTAACAACTGCTTATTGCAACTTGTGTATTCATGCAAGGGTATTTTTTAAAATAATCATGTGTAATATGAAATGTATTGAAATTTGTTTGCCCTTTTTTGGTAGAGACGAAATTAATTAACTTTTTTACTGACAAAGTCAAACAAAACTTATAGCACTTAAATTAGTTTTATTTCTTAAAGAGAATAAATTTACATTTTAATAGCCATAACTGTTGATATTACGTGTCTCGTCAAAAGAATTTTACGAACTTTATTCCCTATTTCCAGAAAAATGAAATGAATATACATACGAAAATTACATATGCGTTGCAAAGTAAGTAACGAACTACAAATAATTACAATTTATTGAATACGGAAAGTATGCTTTTGGATCATACATTCAACATTTTATACTCTGTAATTGATAAAAGTTATAATTCCAGACCTGACATATTTTTATGAATTGAATTTATATTTTTTTCAAGGTAATAAAATTGGCTAAAGAGATTAGAATCTAATTGTAAGAATCATGAGAAATAAGAAACAAAATTTACCACACATCACAACTGAAAGTACACATTTGCACATGGCCAAATGAAAAATCCATAAAAAGGATTTATTTTCTTAACAAGCAAAGAAATAAGAAAATTAAGAATATGTATAAACACTGTCTACTACTCATACTTCTTTACTTTAAAAAAACGAATCATAAAATAATATTCAGTAAATTCTTGACATTTTTCAAGTAGCATTCGTTGTGAATTATGCATATTCAGACACCACCAGATAAACTAACCGAAAGGCAAAAGAGATTGCCGCACACGCAACCTGAATGAGAGAATATTCTTGCTGATCATGTACATTAAAGATTACAAAACTAAATTCACGATGCATTGTACTTATTATCAGAGCAGGTGTCGAAGAAAGAGAAGAACAAAAAGTATCTTTAAAACTTTCATAAGCGAAAGGAATGTTGAATAAAATGAATGTTAGAAAGTTTGAAGAAAATTTGAAGAAGAACACACAGAAGTTTTGAATATATACGAGCAGATATTGTGTTGAGATTTGTCTAGATACAATTTTTATTCACTAAGAATGTTTAGGGCCATATCTGTGTAAAACCTGTTGACAGAAATTCAACTTCCTATTACTGGCAAACGGCTCAGGGTACAACCTGATATCACTGCAGTGCCTCTGACCGGTAGGTCCTAAGGTTCGAGTCCCGAACGTAGCAGATTTTAGATAGGTCGAATTCAGTCGATGTCTAGAGAATTATAGCGAGTTTCTGCTCTGATCGGTAGTTTTCCATGGCAGTTTCTCCGACGAACACCAGATGAATAACGGAGAAGTACCCTAACAAATAGGCGATCTTTCCTTCTTCCTTGACATATCTCCATCACAAACACATATAATCACATGTACTACACTTCCACAATTGTTGGAAGAGCAATCGGTAGATTAGAGCTTGTTCCGACGGGGGCGGTGCTCCTCTGGTGGAGAAACCTGGTTGGGGAAAATCCCCGTAGGCCGACGTAGGTCGTCGACAGATCTCGCGATCCAGCCTCGAAGAAGGCCATCGCCATCTTCATGATAAAAACATGCCCTACGCTTACAGAGCTAATGCCCTTCGCTGTTAAACGAAACCACAGATCAACCAATCTCCAGCACATGTAACGCAAGAAAGAGAATAACATCAATATAATATAAAGAAGAGACGATATAGAAAAGAGAAATATAGAGAAGAACGTCGAAAAAGAGGACAAGTAACGAGAAAATGTTAATGACAATCATCCATCACAAACCCGCTAGCTTTCATTAACATGAAACTACGGCTTCTCTGATCAATTGTTTTGTATTTTTTTATGGATCAGGGCGCTCTAGTTATTAAAGCTCTCTCAGAAACCCTTCCGTCTTACCTCATAGCAATTCTCTATGTATGTATGTACTTGGCTCTCCAGCCCGTGAACGGGCTCAGTCGCACCGCTTGCCTCGCGGCCATGAGTTAAGGTGTCACGTAGACATCCCCATGACGTATTCCGGTCATCTCAACCTGAGAAATGAATTTTCTCATCGTGACACAGCAACATATACTGAGACTTTGCCAGAAAAAACGCACATTGTAGTCTTGGCGCGACCGGAAATCGAACCCGGAGCCGCGTAGTGAAAAGCGTGCACGTTTACCAAGAGCTAGCCACGAGCCGCATAACAGTTCTCTAGTCACTCAATTTCCCCTCCGTGTTTATATTTCCGGATGTGACCCTCCAACGCTCGGGTGTCGGTGGTGACCGTATGTCTCCTGCAGTTTCTTTGTGCATAGTGGTGCCGAGGTAAGCCGTAGTTCCATGTCAATTAAAACTAGCTGGTTTGTGATGGATGATTGTTATTAATATTTTCTCGTTACGTGTTCTCCTCTTTTTCGACCTTCTTCTCTCTTCTTTATAATATATTGCTGTTCTTCTTTTTCTTGCGTTACATGTGCTGGCGTACTGTTTGCGTTGTTAGGTTTCGTATTCTTCTCTTTTTTCTTTTAGTGCTATATTTTTGCACTGCATTATGTTCTCCTCTCTACTTAGTGTTACGTGTTTGTCTCTCTTCTTTTGACGCTGTTAATCACAACAGCATCATCCCTTGTTACATATGGTTCAATTTCAAATGTTATTTATTAATCATAGTTGCAGTATTGGTCAGAGCAATACATTTCCCGCAATTACAATGTTGCAAAGAATTGCAATGTTGCAAATGTTTTACTTAAAGAACATTTAAAAACGAATAATATAAAGAACATTAAAAATCGTTCGCGTAATCTTCAAAGGGAGATTGAAAGGAAAGGAAACGGAGATTGAAGGAAAGGAAATGAGGGAAAGAAGAATGTAAGAAGATGAACGGATGAGAAAAAAAGCAGAAGCTTAAGGAAAGGAGAGGGGCAGACGGTGATGAAGAAAAAGGAAAGCACAGGAGCGGAAGAAATAAAATATTGATTATTTCAGGGTGATATTGAATATTTCAGGACACGTCAATAGTTATGCTAAGGCCATTAGTTGCCTAACTGTAGTGCTTGTTACAAATTGGGAGGCGTCGGTATCCCTTTCTCGCTGGAACGTGGAACCGACGTCCACTTACACGTCGACAAGCGGAATTTCCCCTCCAGACACCCGCACCAGCGAAATATTACCCCAGCCGAGACAAACTATTAACTCCCGACTGGACTCCTAACATTGCGGTAGAGGAGTGAATGTAAATGTGTGTTCGTAAAAAGGAAGGAGAGAACGAAGATGAAGGCAAGAACACTCAGTCCGAACCACGTTTGTCACAGTACTTCTCCGGCATTGGCTTGGTATCGATTGGAGAAAGAAAGTAAAACTATCGATTATAGTAGGTAACCTACAAAATTCTCCTCGGGTTAGCGGCTAAATCCGATCTCGTAAGCTAAACAGAGTCGAGGATCCGTCATCGTCTGGACTCGAACCCTAGGACATCCCGGACACGGCGTTGCAGCGGCTACAGCTCCTCTCCGAGCCTTCTCCGCCCGAAAGAAGTCCCCGAGGAAGGCGTTCGGAAGGGCGTCGCCCCCGGGGCGCGCGCCGTGCGCCCTTCGCCCGGAAGGAAGGGCCTGAAAGCGACGCCCGCCGCACAGCACGCCTCATCGAGCGCGCTGCCGCGCCCTTCCGCCGCCCACGGCCCCGTCGCCGCGCGGCCCCCTTCCTCCCGGCGGATACGGCTTCCTCGCGGACGGCGGCTCTCGGACGCAGCAACTTATGTGCGCGTAAACACATTCTCGAAGGAGCTACTTTTAGGCATTTGCTGAACCTCACGAACGATGGTAGTTCGTTATTGTGTAAGTTATGGTTTACTAGTTTTTTACTGTGTAATATGGACCTGAAATGAAGTACGTAATAGGACACTGAAAACCTTGCGGGCCCTTCTTGAACCTTTTGAATTATTTATGTCTGCTCAGCTACTAATCAATCAAATAATACCTAATATTTATTAATTCTGTATTGAATTAATACGTAAACTGCAATTTGTGTAAAATCCCGTGAGTTAAAAATCCCAATCAGTCATCCTTATTTCATTGTTAGGTATAACATTATGCACAGATCTATCTTCATTAATTGTAGCAACAGTAGTAATAGACAGGCTACCAATCTGATAATATTATTTTTTGATGAAATAGAATCTTCCAATTAGCATTCAATCTTCCTATCTTCCAAATTATCTTCCAATCTTTCAATAGATACAAATTACCTAAAAGTAAGTTTAATTAGGTAATTTATACTGTTTCCATCCAACTCACAAATACACCGTAGTCATTTTCATAAATTTCTCGAGATTGTTCTGACAACTAATATTCTTCAGCTTTGTTTGCGTGTTTGTGAATTTCCGTAAGCACTTCAAAATATTCTTCCATGTTGTTTAAATAAACGTGACCAATAATAATTACATATGCACTCTGTTTTGTTAATCTTCCTGCATACGTACTGGTGTCTGAGAATAACATTGCTTCTTTTTTAATTTCGATGCGAGACAAATTTAAAGATTTATCGAATTATCATTTAGTTCAACAACGAACCAGTAAACCGTACAGTTTTGTACACTACGGGCGGTACTTGATGTTTTTTTTTCTCTCAGGCGACTTCCAACTCCGCGGGTTTGAAAGTCGCTCTCAAGGGAAAACATTTTCTTTACACATGTACTGCAGAAACACCTGCTTCGGGGTCTGGAAAAACATGTACTTCTAAAACTAAAAACAAACTAGAGACATAAATAACTATTTTAGAATTACCCAATTTCATTGCATTTCTCTAAAAAATCTTTACCCCCTGTTATTATAATATTTCTGACTGCATTCCCAAGCACATTCAATTTCAACTAACATTATAGTTACTTCCTTGATCAATTTCTTTTGCTGGCAAAGTCCCATCTAAAATCTTGGTTCGTATTTCTTTCCTATTCTTATCTTGAATTTCCACCAGCTGTCTTTTTAGTTCCTGCTCCTATATGTTTTATCCCTGTTAAAAATTCTAATGTTTCATTTCTCTCTATCCATTTGTCTTTGCGCCCGTGTTCCATTCCTGACACATACGTCTTTCTTAACTCTTATACTTTCACATCTCGCGTTCCTCATTCCTCTTAAAATTTCACGTCAAGAATGAATTAATAATGTGGAATAACAGGTGGCGACACGCAATGTCTTACAGGACGTAACTAGGTACAGCTTGAATCCATTATTTACAGACTATGACATGTTGTGAGAATATTAAAATTTGAAAGACGTCTTTCGGTAATATTTTGAAGAATGACATTTAAATTTAGAGTATGTTCATGTAAGTCTCAAAACGAAAAGCATCCTTGAAACATGATATATTATCAAGAAGTTTAAATTAGTTTAAAAAGCTTTTAAAAGATATGCAATTTATTTTCTGAGGCGATGGTATTTGAACTGGAAATTCATATGTAAGTTAGATTTTACTGTATCTGCCGAAAAGGTTAGACTTTCTTTGTCATATAACGTTGATATAATTCTTATTTGATACAACGATATAACGTTTATCTGGTGAGGTGTTTTTTCAACACTTTTAATCGATTTAAAAGCAATTCTTGCGTTTTGGCATAATCTGCAAAACTGATCAGTCTGCCATGAATCACCTGTGTTTTGATTTGGTGAAACATAATGTCGGAGAACTCTCAAAATTACGATGCCGGATGTTGGTCTCCGACTTACACATAGCCGTAGACGTGACGCTTAGACGCTTCTTTTGATGAAGGTTTACGGGAGTTTCAAGGAACGCGCAAATGCCCGGAGCCGCTTTTGAGGCAGCAGCACCAGGGTACGCTTCCCTATGTCCTTCCCTGTGCGTCCATCTGCCGATACCACCCGTCCACAAACCGAATCATAGTGAACATGTGTCAATGTATTGTGCCGTTGCTTCGTTTGGAATCAGAGACTTACTTCTTCAAGGATCACAATGGCCGTGCTGTTACAGTTACTGTAATTGCTTCCTGAATATGGCAAATGCCGTCGTTTTGCCAACGCTGGCCAATCACTACTCTCCTCAGGTAAGGTTTCAATAGGATGAGGCAAAATCTCACAAGGCACGGCAATCCATGGATATTTTGCGACCTGATATTGAAGGTCGATTATTTGCCAGATTTGGAGACAACTGGCAAAAGTGGTAGGCAGATTTGACTACCATTGATTTTCCTTGTTAAAAAATATATGGTAGTAGCTCAGTATTCGGCTATTCAGTTGTTAAGTGCAATTAAAGTCTAGGGTAATCCGGAGTGGTGGGTGTGGCAAACTCACATCAATTTTAAAATTAAAGGAAGGCGGATTGAAAAGATAACGAATTCATATTATTAGTAGAATAATAATAAGAGGATTGTTAATTTTATTATTTTATATCTGTCAGACATAGCTCAGTATACGTTTGAGTAATTCATATGCCCGCTGGTGCGGCAAGAAGTTGGTCACGAAACTGACTCTTGTCCCTATCTACAAATGAATGCGCGCCTTCAGACAAATTCTGTTTAGCTGAAAAAATAGGGTCAAATCTATTCACGTAATTATTGCATTTAGTATATTACAATTACATGTTTACATACTACATATTAATCAATACATAATAATAAAACAGTAACACCATAATGGTTGTAAGGCAACAACGTAATAGTGGAACAATGAATAATATGAATGTTTCATTTACAAACACACATTTACTAATTTAAAACAATTCTTTTTTTCATCTCTAAGGAAATATTTAATGAAAAATTACTAACATTAAATTACAAATTAATGTATAAAATTCATGTATATTTTTGATTTTGAATATATATTAAAGTGCAGATTTAATAGACATTTTTGATACTTGATTAATTTTCAGCAATTACGAACGTAAAATGACAAGTAATGTGATCAATATTTAAAAACAAATACTCCGAGCTAAGCATTCACCCGATCTCCTTCGTTGAACTCAGCAACAGTTCGTGAGTAAATATCGGGAATATTACAAATGACTGTCATTCCACGAAAATCTCACAATAATCCAATCTGTCCAGACTTATAATTCCATCAAACGCGTTTCATACGTCCTCTTTCTCGATATTTTGAAAAATAAAAAAACAAGTCGAAAAAATCGGTGGCGAAGAGAGAAACGCGACACAAAATTTCCTTCGCTGTGTACTCCGCGTTCCCCCTTCGCAGCGAGCGAGCCGGTCGGCCGGCCGGCGGGCGTATTCCTTTTATTGCGGGGTGCCACCCGAGGGCCTGATCTCAAGGGGCGCGCGCGGGCGCGGCGGCGGCCCTTGCACAGGCACAAAGAACCACTTTTCATTTCCTCCGGCCGCGGCCGCGGTCGGGGTCGGCTGCCCGCGCTCGCGCCTTCCCACGCCCGGCGCTTTATTATTATTCCTCGCGTTCGATTATACGAGCAAATAGAACATTCCTACACGAGATGTCATATCGACGGGGTTTTCGAATGGAAATGGTTGCGAGTTTCAAAATGTTCGGTGGTTCGCAGTTTCCAAAATTGACACGTCGATTTTCTCAAATGATCGACGTGGGGATAATTAATCGAAATTGAATTCTAATTTGCCTAGTATGGAATTATGTGCATCAAGAGGAGGTTTGGACATTTTTATGCAATCATATTCGTTTTTTGTTTAAGTCCTAACAATGTAGTATTTGTTTTGGGAAGAGGAGTAAATTTACAGGCGTCTCAGTATAAACATAAAAAAACATCTGAAGGGGTTGGAGAAGACCACATTTTTACTAAAGAACAGATGGTGAGAAGCCACACATCTCACATTTGCCCCCGACCACCTCTAGTGGTGGTCTTTAGAAAGTTCACGTGGAGACGCAGTCGAAGAGATTTCGTGTACCTGACTAACATCAGTGCAAGATGACTTGACTACCAATCAAGGGCGAACCTAACACGTGTAACGTATATTACATTTCCCACCAACGTATTAATTTGCAAAAGTGACCATCATCAACCCCTCTTACTGATCTAGAAGTTTGTTACATTTATTCCGCAAAACTTAAATATTCATTTATTTAATGAAATAAAAAATTGATTAGGTGTCTAAAGTATAAGGTTTTGAAGATTGTCATGTTTTGGGATCCAGTTTTTTACAAGAGTTTATCTTGGTTGACATAAAGTTATTTAATTACAATTTTTATCTTAATGTGATATAATATGCTTCACATTTTTAAATCCTGTTTTGGAGCTGATATTGTGAATGTGTTTTTACAACAACAAAATTCTTATAATGTTACAGCTTTATAATTGTATATATGAATGATTTGATTAATAGGTGATGATAAGGATAATAGATAAATGGTATACTGAGAGGCAGATAAAACAGGAAAATCTGAACATAACCTGCTGTAAAGCCATTTTGTTCTCTACATATGACATGGATCAATAGGTAACTGAAATAAAGCAGTCTCACTGCTACTCCACGAGTCGCCTTCTTAGGTAAACTGTTTACCTTACACAAGAAACTCAATATGATTAATTTTATTAACATTGGCTAGCTGAACCAGAGCGACCACATCGAACGAAAGAGTAAAGGTTACAACAGAAAAGAACTCTCTATGCACTACGTTGAAAATCGGAAACTCCAAAGACATTTTTTCATATCATTCGGTGCTTTATTCTTCAAGAGTAAATAAGGCAGGTTCTCAAACTCTGGAACAATACACTCACTATTCACTGTAAAAACAGAGTTTAATATTTTTTCCAAACGTAATTGAAAAGGTTTGTATATACTTTGAACTGTTCATATTTGTTTGTAGTGAACCATAGCAGAAAATCATATTACCCACTTTTTCTAAAAAGTGTGAAGCGTCAGATATAATTATAATCACTGGACAGTTTAGGTAAAATAAGACATGCATTTGAGCATGTTATTGAAATATTTCTCTATCTTTGCTTCACTAACCATAACACACACTTGCTCGCGCTAAGAAATGATTACTGATTTGATTAATAGATTGCACAACGCACAACAAAACAACCAAGAAGAACAATGTGGAGATGGTTTGGAAATGACATTGTGAACAAGTGGCTGCTGATAAACGTTCATTCTAGTAACTTGAATACACTATTAAAGTTTATTTTTTATACTATAGAAATGGTTAATAATAGTAAGCGAGAACTTATTGGAGACTCACTACTTTTCATTTAAAGTAAAAACCAAGTAATTTCTTGTGCAGAAAGCATAAATTTCAACCAGAAAACCATCAAAATTTTGAATATAACGATATTACAAATAAGATTTTACAACACATTTTTGGAATAGTCATAAAATATAACTAAGTATCTATCTTTTCAATTATGCAACATTTTATAATTCTAACCTCTATGAAGTTGTGGTATGAAATAGTATTTTACAAGTTTGAAAGTCTTTATCTCCAACTAAAACTAACTCTTCCGGGAAGATAGGTCGGCACTTCAAACATTTATAATAATACATGTGGACCCGGGAATGCATCGCTATTGCAATGTATTATATCACACGCTACTGACAACGTGGGTATTAATCACGTTTTACACTACGCTCTGCAAATATTTTAATAGGTGAAGGACTTTGGATATGCGAATATGAATTTATTCTATGTCCTGTTTTAGACATGATTGTCAAGTATCCTGTTCTTAAAACTATTCCGCTGAAGTTTAGGCATGCATTTGCTACGACACTGCCTTGGAGATATTACATTTACTTGACTTATATAACGCTCAAGTAATTTCGGCTGATATTTTACAATCGCAGGGGCAGAATATGCAGCGAAGATGAGCTTAATACTTGGGAGTGCGGCGGGTTGTGTAGAGCTTCGGTTCAGGGGCGCTTGACTCAGCATAAACGCATAAAATCATCAACGAGCGTCAATGTACGACAGGCAAACGCATATTCTAATTGTACTATGTACAATTTTTTCGCGAAAATGCAAGCAATAAGTTGAGAAAGTTTTGTTGTAATCGGTTGATCGGTACAGCAGCGCATGAAATACGAACAATCATTGATTTTTATGAAATAATATAAGTTATTAACAGTTTAAAGTTTCAGTGTTAAGAAATTTTATTTGGAAGTATGTGATCACTACTTGCATTAATACCGAAGCGGAGTATATATTTCCAATATTCATCATATTTTGCTGTTTGCTAATTGAAATATTAGGGATTAAATATAGATACTTGGGTTTCCTTGGGGATCATATCGTTGATATGAAAATTATTTTCTGACAAGCCAATGGGGAATTTGCGTTCTAATCTCCATTTCCCGCGAGAATCTTGTCCCGTGACTAGAATAATCTATTCAATCAAGGGCATATTTTAGTTTCAGATAAAAAAAATCTGCAGTAGAGAATGATAAAATTTTAACTCCAATACATGTAAACATGAACAATAATGTGCTGAGCCGAAAAGGACTAAGGTATCCAGTAACAAAAGCAGTTCTCACCGGCACAATAGCGCCTTTAACGTTGTACCTGTAACTCACGGTGCGGCGTTATAGATCGCGCGACGCGGCATAACCACGACTGCGAAGGGCCATTAGCTGGGGGTAGCCCGATAAGCTCTCTTTGCTTGCGCAAGGCGCTTTCGCCGAAGTGGCTTGTGTTCGTACGCGTCGCCCTCCATTCATCAGCCTGGCAAATCGCCCACCTGCTCGCCCTCTTCCTCGCCCAACGTTCGCCCCCACCTGTTCGACCACCTGCTGTGCTCCCTTTGATGTCAATTTCTTCGATCTTCCGTTTGCCCTTCTGTTCGTCTCATCCATTTGTTCTATTTGTTCGCCCCATTTTTTCACCTTTCTACTAACTTTTCCACCAGTGTCGTATTTACCTACGATTTTTTTCGTGATTTTTTTCTGTTTTCTTACTCGTTTGGCCACGTTAGTGGGAAACAGTTTAAGAATATTCTGTGAAAATTGTCTTTTCAATTATTTATCGACTGCCGGTCTCCATTAATTTGAGACAATCGATACAAAATTACACCCATTGAGTTTAAAACTTTTAAAAGTTCTATATTCTAAACATCATTTTCTTGTTTCAGCCACAATAAAAACAATCGCAGGCTTCTGTGGCGAGAGCCATTCGAAGGCTCGGTCGTCTGACCGGGTGGCGCGGCGTCGAGGGTAGTGATGGGTCACTGCCCTCCTCGGGGCGTCACCCGGACAGCCGAGAGCCGTAACAATAAAGAGGTTTCGTATTTAAACATTCAATCTATCTTCAGATGAATGTAAATTACAAAGAAATTAAGACTTCAAAAATCCTCATTAAATCCAACAAGTCATAAGTAAATGCAGATTTAACTGAAAAATCCAATAATAAGTATAATCTTCTAAATAAACGTTAACTATAAATTCAGTAAATTTGTATAAATAGAAAAATGTGTCATACCACCTCTTGTGCTCTATTTTGTACAGGATATTTCTCTCTCCTCCTCTCTCTTTCATTCACATACTCACTGATACTCCAGTTCTTTTATTGCTTCTCTTCCACCCAGGCTATTTTCGTCCGTCTGATCGCGCATCACACTGTCATCTCTATTTACTTTTTGTTGCACTGTTGTAAAGTGATGCATTCGTGCAATGTGGTGCGACAATTTGCGTAAATGCAGACGATTTGAATCACAGCCTGCATTTGTAACTGCGAAAATCGCTAATTGGACTTTCTTGTAAGGGGATTGCGCAAGTCGTAAAGCGTAAGTCGAAAGCTTACAGCACACACAAAGCGATGGCTTTCCGTCACTATGTTTGGAAACCTCATTACTGGCATGATAAAGTTCGTGCACTTCAGCTGAATGATTCATGCCACAGATAAGTTTACAGAATGAAGCGAAAGAGACATGAATTACGCCTAAGCCCCCTATTGCTTACATTTATTTTCTGACGATACTCCTACAGATTCATTTGTTCTCGCATTACGTACGTAGTTCTTTTACATAGTTCAAGTAATTATTTGTCGCAGTTTATTCACAAGTACTCGGTCTAAATTCTAGAGAGCTTTAACATGAATGCGCCTTCCAAGTTCAGATAAATTACTCATTATCTCAAGTGATTCATGCATCACGTATACGTTTTCGAATCATTAATTATTGTGAAAAGTTAGTTTGAATATTTGCGTGAATGCCATAAATAATGAAATGTCTTTTAGTAAAATATTTTCCTTCGTAAAAAAGGATAATTAATTATATTATTATTGATGTTATACACTTATTATATTAAAAATTATGTTACGTATTAGTGTCAATAACATTGTTTCATTATATTACATTAACATTATATAACATTAACATTAATATTTTAATTTTAAATTGAACATAGAAGCACAACAAGCTCGCTTTGAAAGCTATTTAACGATATAACGAAGGCTATATAACGATTTTGTTGTAGTTTACTCTGGTGACATTTTTGGTGCTGCATTTATTGCTGGTTACTAAAGGAAGCAAAGATGAGGCCTGTTTCATATGCAAGTAGTATTCCTTCTCTCATCGTAATCTTCATCCCATATGATCGTACGCTCTCATACAGATATGAAACAGACGTTATGAAAACCCTTTGTCAATTTTCTTCGACAACTCTTTCCAGAGGGATGTAATCGGATTCTTGAAAGCGCTCATGTTCTGGAAGGAGAGGGTTATCCCTGGGGATGGTCAATTTCATTCCGACTCAATCAGAAGTCTATCCACAAAGAAAACACCATCCCCCGCCAGAATCAACTGGATGGTCGGCCACTACGGCGCGCTATGAAACGGATCGAGATTTGAAATGATATTAGTTCATCGCTTTTGATCGCAAACTCGAGGGACCATCTAGCTGAGACTGTGGTGGCTTTTATTTCTTGTATCTGCCAGTGGAGAGGAAGAATTATATTAACCGAGTTATTTCATATGCGGGTTGAGCAGTCTAGTTCTGTTTGCGAAGTTTATGCAACTCTAATCATTGAAGAAGGGTAAACAGAAGTAAACAGGTTTTGCTGTTTAAAACTCAGGATAGACAACACAGTTACACACAATGTAGGATGCAAAACAGAAGTACATTTTATTACTGCTCTCTCGTCTTCCTTTGATGTTGGGATTTCAATATTATTTGTGTTATGTCCTTTTTATCAACTTTGTATATTTACAATGGCAGGAGGAAAATAGAGAAAATAACTGGAGTTTTTATTTATAATTATATTTGTGCCATGTTGTAAATTATGAACCTACTGAATGAATTATCTCCTTCATGCAATGCATTGAAATATGTTTACATCTCTCGAAAACTCTCCCATCCGCAAGCCGGCGAGGGTCCAGTCGTCTGCTGCCCGCCTTGTGAAGTATAAGATTTCGGGCCATAGCAGGAAGCGGATTACAGCCTCCCGTTTAGCCAGCGGTGGCCTTTCCCCTCTCCTCCGCAGCCCTGAGAAATCTGGCCCGCAGAGCAATGCCGTGGGACTAGCTGTCCTTCCTCTGACCTTCAAAAACGCCATTATTTGCAAGTTGACACGTTCCTTATGCGATTCTTCACTCAAGTGTGTAGGTCTATAACGTGCGTAATTTTTCTTTTAAATTAAATATTTAACAAGGCATTAAATTAAATATTTAGCGTTAGGCTAGTACGAATTGAATCATTAAAAATCCCATCTATTGTTACCATATTCATCCCTCTAGACCTCTATTCTTAGAGTAAGAGGGATGTTGACAACAACAATAATACACGATGTGAGACGTACGTAAAACTGGACATTTGTTTTGTTTGAATACGAAAAACATCTTATACTCTATCTAGATTTAAACTAATATATGAATTTCTTGAAAATAGGAAGAAATGATATATTTTCTTTTCTTATGAGAAACTCTGCAGAAACTCTACAGGAATGGTATCAAAGTACAATTGAATCATTAAAAAATTCAATACTCAGTAATAATGCAAATCTAGCTTTTGTATATATCAGACAATAAAATAGTAACTTACACACAACAGAAAATAAATATTGACATTTTACTTTTTTAAAGAAAAATCGACCTAGTCATAGGAATTTATGCAATTACACAAAAACTATTTCAATAACAATCGTGATTATGAAGTATATCATGTATTAATGTATTGGAATTATGAGTATCTTATTTCTGTGTGATATGAATTCCGAACTACGTATTAATTTCAGCCCAAAATACCTATAAATATTCAAAAACGTTGCGTTCATCATCGTATCAGCTTTTGGCGACTGTACTAAATGCCTAGTAATAAAACAGTTGTAAAATTAGATGAAAAATTTGTGGTTCGAGGTCCAATGGCCGTGCGTAGACCTATTGATTGCACACAATTACAAGCACTGGTACCTTTAAATTCAATTTCTAAACACATTTCTTTGGACGTGAAAATGCAAGACTATCTCTCAAACATAAATTTATTAAACGTCACACAAGGTAAATGACGCTCGAAAATTGTTCAAATGCTGTAAATGTTAATAGCAAAATGCGTTCTATAAGGAAATGCTTCTGTCAAGCAAATGTTTGCTTAGAAATCTTCCCCGGACATTCTGTATAAACTACTGAATGATACATAAAGAGCAGATGTACAAGAGTTATTAAACATTAGAAAAAGAATATTCCCAACATAAAGACCTGACACTCAGAATTCGGTTTAGAGAGTACCTAAGATACTGTATGTACTTTTTTAGAACATAACATAGTATTTAAATCATGGGGATACAACTAATCGTAGAATATATTACAAAGAAGAATCTACGATAGTTCTGCAATGTAATCTGAATGGTTTTTACAGCAGATTAGAAAACGTACTATATTTATGCAAGGTACATAACTCTGATATAATCTGTATACAAGAAACTAACTAACAACATGGAAAAATAATTGGATATTATTTCACCTTTAGTTACAGAAGCAACTCTGAATATTACAAAAATTCATTTTCGACTGAAATTCAAAAAATATAAAACCGGCATAGGATGTATGGCAATTAAAATTAATTCAAATAACACGATACAATATGTATTGGAAATGTTTATATCCTCAATACATACCCACTATAATAAATCGAAATGCAGGACATTATAAAACAGATAAAAGAGCTCTTAATAATGCTTGGGGACTTTAAATGTCATAACTCCTTGTGGGGATCATACAAAATTGGTAAAAGAGGCAGATTATTGGAAAAAATAATTGACAACCATGACAGCATCATTCTCAATACATCTCTCCCACACATATTAATATCTGTAAGAGAAGACAAAGTGCCATTAATCTTTTAATAGCTTCTCCCACAATTGCACAGAAGTGTAACTGGAATATTATGGATTTCCCAAACGAAAGTAATATCTTTCCAATACTGATTGATATCCATGAACCAGATATGTCCATTAATTATGAATGACGCAACCCAATCCCTAATTACAAGAATATTAACTGGCAAGACTACTAACAAAAAGAATTGATGAGCACCTCAAAGAAGACATTTTTAAGCACAGTGATAATATTGACCAGATAGTGAAAATTTTCTGTAACATCATATCCACCTGTGCTAACTCGATAACACATTCGCACCATGTTCTTTTTAAGCTCAAAAGCATTTCCTGACAGAATACTGAATGCAAAATTGCAATTAGAAATGATAAACAAGTATTTAAGCGGTATAAAAATAAGATATGATGATAGTCACTAAACTACAAGATAACTAGAGCTATCGTCCGCAGACCTGTAAAAATAAACAAAGCTAGATCGTGTACCGAATATATGTCCTCAATTAACAGCCAATCGAACCCAACTGAGAGCTGGAACACATCAAATCCATACGTGGTATTAAGAAGAGCAGTATTGTACACTTCCTGTAAGGTAATGACCAGATGATCAGCAACCCCAAAATTATTGCTGAGGAATATGCCGAAACATTCATGAAAAATTCCAGAACTTCCAATTACCATACGGAATTCATCACATATAAAGAAAAATCAGAAAGAGAATCAAATTTGACACCTATTGAAAATATCAACTATGATAATGACATGAGTTCTCCAATTTTCGTGCACGAACTGCAAGGTTTAAGAAAGATCAACAACTCTGCTCCTGGTACAGATGATATTCCAAACAGGCTAATTATAAATCTCCCAAAGAGAGAAAATATTTTTTATAGCTTTATATGTAGAATTACGTTTTGCGAAAAGTTAAGTTGCAATAACTTCGCCTGAAGGCTCTCCCGAGTTACTCCCCATCCATGCTACTTTATAGAGTCGCGATGCAAGAATGCTTCAAAATATGTCTCAATCGTGATCTGCTCGAAATGAATATAATTCTCGGCGCGCAAAATTACCCTCACAGCCCGACACGAGCAGCAACAAATCAGCGAACGGCGTATTCCACCGCTGGCCCTTCCGCCGGATTCGCGCTGTTAAATGAATTGGTCCGCGATGAACACGGGCCGAACAAAATTACAGCGGGCGCCAGGGCGCACGCCGTCTGGCGGCCGGCCGACGAACTGGGACGGGCGGGCGCATCGAGCACGCCGCGTCGCGTCAAACAGCTGCGCATCGCGGTCGGGCATTTCCCGTTTCTGACGCGTGGCTGAAGCACGCAGAGCGCGGACGTGTGAGAGATGCAAATTGAAAATGCCATGCGATTGCGTCGGCATATTTTTTTGATCGATCCTGTAGGACGTAATTAAAAATTGTGGTGTGGAACAAGGGTTGACAATGAAACTAGGTTTTAATTCGCCTAATTTGAAACGGACACCTGTTTTTGTTACAACCGTGGAAAAATTGACTCAAATGATGTGTGATCTCGCAGGTAGGATGAAGTAAAGTTCAAGTGGTAAGAGGAAGATATGAAAAATAGTTGCAATCAATTGATTTTCATTACTCAAGAAACAAAATATGTTTTTACAATTTCTTGATAATAATGAGTATTTTAATTTCACTTTAATTTATGTATGTGTTCACCAATATCTAAAACATTCAATTAATATTTTTGTCAGAAAGGCAAATTCGGGAGACTATGCAGTAAGCTTTATAGTTCATTTATAACATATGTGAAGTACGTATTATTCAATTGTAAAATGTATTCCAAATAGAACTAGAGTGGACTAACAACAGTAAATATTACAAAATTAGAAGTGAGTTTATCTACTGTTTTTAATCGTACTATTTGAAATAATGCCTAATTGGAATATTTAAAAGTTTCAATTGAATAACTATTGATAACTTAATGATGTAATAAATTGTAAGTGTAAAGTCACAAACTATTGATTGGCTGAAGATTTTGAGAATATATTTTCTGGAAACAAGAGGAATGAGATTAGCAATGGAAGGTTATAAGAACATCAATTTTGTTCAAATAGTAATGACAAAAATCTATATCATATTTCACTTTAGCATGTCAATGAAGACCGACATAGATCTTAGACCTTTCTTACCCACACTTACATGCAGTACACTACCACACATGCCACCACTACCAACACATACCAACACTATAAGTTCGTTATTTTTCTTATGGTTAAGAAACTGAAAGGACAGAAATTATTTTAAAAATTATCTAAACTTACAGAACTTGAATTTCGCCTTTTCTTAAAATGTGTTTCTCCTATTTTTCAAATGTGCTTTTCATGTAACTTTGTAAATTAAGTATATACAGTGGTTGTGTTAGTACATAAGTAGCTCAATTTTTTTTGATATTTTGTTGTAGGAGTGTCTTGTATATTTATTATGTAAAGGGAGATTATAATACCTTTTTATATAAACAGGGTCTTATTTTAGGGACATTCGTGACCCGTGAGTGCAGAGAATCCACTTCCTTGAATTCCATATTTTTTTAAAAATGTCAACTGTCATAAAAAGAAGCCAACTAAACTATTTCACTGAATGGTGGATATAACCCACCTCCCCGGTCATGTTGATCATAACATACATTACTGCGTTTGTAAGTGAAAGTTCTTAAAATGACTTCGCATGAATTTTTCGAAAACACAGTTGACTCCTATTAAAATGAGCTTCAAAATCGTATTTAAACTAGAGTTTACCCATTCTTCTTTAAATAACTCCAATTTTTTTAATAAAAATTTCCATGTGGGACGGATTTCATTCTTAGTAATATTTGGTTCTACTATTAGAAAACGGAAGAATTAAGAATATTTAAAACAAAAAGTTTTTAGAGAGGCGCTAGATGGCAGTCACTAAGAGGATGGGGAAAGACCGTAAAGCTAGTCTACACTAAGTAAATTATAAAATTTTACTATGAGAGAGTCTATGCCGTT
The DNA here is from genome assembly GCA_017312745.1 of Gryllus bimaculatus. Classification (NCBI taxonomy): domain Eukaryota; kingdom Metazoa; phylum Arthropoda; class Insecta; order Orthoptera; family Gryllidae; genus Gryllus; species Gryllus bimaculatus. The sequence continues at coordinate 4,362,053 of BOPP01000019.1, read as the reverse complement.
CTGTAGCACCCCTAAATACTATTACTATTAAAATTACTAGTTACTATTACTATTAAAATTTCTGTTGATTTTTCCTTTTATTCAATTATTCCCTAAAATATTGAAAATGCGTTATTTTTATAATTTTCTGCGGTCGTCGGCGCAGCAATCGATGGCGCATCAAACTATCAATGACCGAACGCCACGCCAATGGTAATGATACGAAGAGATAACTTCAAATTGTTCGTAAATTTAAACGATATTTAAATTTAAAAAAGTTCAAACAGATTGGAATAGTAACACAATTCCCTCTAAGTATTCATAATTAGGTAGGGGGATATTGATACTGTAATTTTACATACAGCTGTTTTTTTTATCGTTAAATCCTTTGTTGGGAGTTAGCTCTGAAAACAGCGTTCCTACAAGGAAATGTTTTCTGAAATGATGTCTGAAGCAAATGGAATGAATTGGGTGAATACATACTGTATCATGACGACTGAAGTCTATAAAGCATGGCGTGTTGATCTCTTGAAGGTTGTCTTCTGTGGTGTATCGAGCTGATCAACTTTGCAAACAAAAGTGAGCAGCAGTTGAGTCCAGGAGGTTGAGGTCAAGCCGAGTGCGCGGGCTGCAGGGGCGGCCATTAATAAACAAGCGAGCGAAGTCACGCGATCTCCCGTGCACGTACCTTATAACTGTTCAGCTCTAGAACAGGTGCAGATCCTGTCATATAGTTTCGTTACTCGTTTAAAGAGCAAAAACGTTCTTTGTACAATTGTTTTTATCGAAATATCCCTGGTTTGATATTATATCGTCTAATACCTAATTTGTTAGTAGAATACAAAAAACATTTAACTTACTTGATTTTCCTGAATGAAATATTATTTATTATATTATTATTACATATTAAGTATTATATGTATTAGTTTTATAAAAATTTGCTTGGTAATGGCGAAAGGTATGTTTGATTAGTTACCTATAATCTATTCTGTACTAGTTTTTGAATGATTTTAATACCAAAAACAGAAACTAGTGAAGTAAGGAAGGATATTATTACACCAGTGATGTGTTCAAGAAAACGAGTGCAAATAGGAGCGAGTATCCTGGTTTATCACGAGAGGAATTATACCCCTTGATCTACGTGTTACATTTGCTTTCATTTTCATTTAAGAATAATTTAATTTAAAAAATACAAAATCATTCGTGGCATTTATTCTGAACGCGGAGAACGTTCCGAACAAGGCCTATTTCAGTGCAACTGGTTCTGTGGAGTTGGTATTGCTTTCTCAGCCCCAAAGCTAAAATGACTTCCAATCATGAGTGAGGTTACATATTAGGACGAATATGATCATATATTATTTATAAAAGGTGTTATGTAAACAATTTTCTCAGGTTGTACTACTCAATCTACGAGTATCTCAACAAATACGTGTTGCTTGAAAGAAGAAAGTCCTCCATGTTTTTGCGTGTAACATGTTTATGTACGCTATATAAATATTAATAATATGTGTTTTTTGACACGTTCACATCAAGCACAGTTTGGCTGAGACGTAAGTAAATAAGTAACTGACGATTCCATGGAAGCAAAGTCATAACGCATATTTTGTGTGCAGTGTTAAATTGTTCAGCTCAGTACAGTTTAAAGACGCATTTGCGTCAGTGTGTGTCCACTACACTTCTGAATTGGTAAGACTTTTCAAGTTGATAGCAAAGGTGATCATAGTGAACATGGCAGGGTAAGGCTGGCAGGAGCGGAGCCCGGCAAGGCAGCAGAGGGTCAGGAATGTGGAAAGGAACTGGGTGGGTTTGGGCAGTTCAGCGTAAGGCAGGGGAAGTCAGAGTGCGGATACACTATACACAGAATTCATTCATTTTCCTGTCTGAATAGATGAATATGATACATAAATATCCGTACAAGAAAAAATGGAATTCGACTTTAAATTACCCGTGCGGTTTAATAGCACGCGTTTCCAGTAGTAATTATTAATTTTGGAAAATCGAAAAGCGAGATACTTCTGATTGATAAGAGAATTTGCTTGCATTATTTTCAAAATGGGAAAATACATCTGATATTTAAATTTTTCACGTTTGTAACATGCTAACATCAAATATGTGTTACATTCATATATTTAATTTATTCAATTTTATATTGAGTGTAATTACTAACTAATGTATTTATTTTTATTTATATGTTTTACATACTTATTTTTATTATAGTGAGTAGAATTTCAATTGCACGTATTGTGATCTATCACGTATTTTCATACGAGAAATATTTCACCTCTCACCCCCATAATTAATTGTTTACTGACTTATTTAGTCTGTGATGTATGTCCGCATTGTACAAAGTACTAAAATGATCAACATAATACAATCGATCACTCAAACGAACGGTATGAACCGTAAGAACGGATCTCTTCACTTTGACTAGGTGCAATTGAGCAGACTAGACGTTCCCGTTGGCAATTTAGACGAACAACCGAAATCTATAATAATCTGTCTATAAATTACTGCGGAAGAAGTTCTTCTCAAGAAATAATAATCTTGAGTATAATGCTATTTATGGATATTAATGATTTGTGATATTCTCTGATAATATTTTCAAGTTTCCGCATGTGAAAAATATTAACACACGTTGAAAAATTGCTTTCCAGAGCTCTCTTTTCGCTTTGGATATTCTATTTGGTTGAAATTACTTGACAAAATAAGGAAAACTCCCACTACTCAGAAATTGGTAAAACGACTCGAAATTTGGGATCCGAGAAGAGGAGGGGTCCAGGGACAACTTGGATTCTGAAACTCTGGAAGAGTATTCGCCGCCCACGACACCCACCCCCTCGATGCTCAAAGTATCGGACGACGTTTCTTCAACATTCCGTAAAACGTGAAGGTATTTGTTAGATACCAGTGCTAAAATTGCCAAAACGCAGGACAAGCTGCCACGTGATTTGTTCGCTCTGCCGTCACATTGCTCAAACTATTGCTGTTGAAATGAGAGAGAGAGAGAGAGAGAGAGAGAGAGAGAGAGAGCGAGAGGGAGAGAGAGAGAGCGAGAGAGAGAGAGGGAGAGAGAGAGAGAGAGAGAGAGAGAGAGAGAGAGAGAGAGAGAGATTCAATTTATTTTACGATGCCCGCCGGTTTGTCAAGGTTACGAGCAATGCGCCATGTAAAAGTTGTAGGCCAGCAGGGGAGGTAGAAAGTATCCCACTGAGGTCAGCTGCAAATTCAAAACAAGTTGTATATAATTCTTTATAGGAAACTTTTGATGTGTTAAGGTTAGTAATAAAATTGTATCACAATTAGTAATACGACTGTGTTATTATTCAAATAGAGAAATATTAATGAAAGGAAATTTATTTCAAATACTTCAAGTGAAGATTATCATAAAACATAGTATCTGGAATCATTATACTCAGGAAATATCCTTTAGGAACAGTATATTACTTTCAAATGCATTTATGTATGTATGTAATTTGTATTGCAGTATTTTAGAGCGTTCAAGTGCTTTATGTATATATTTTTTTGTCAGGGCATGTTTTGTGTGTTTCTATATTCGTCTTTTTTGTTCTTTCACAAAAAAAGTTTACCTTATTGGTTTTTCAAATTATTACTCTGTGTGTTAAATTTTCAATTTTGCCTTTAAATTCTTATTCATCAATCATCAAACCAATTCCCTGACATCATTACTTTTCAGATTATAAAATTTTCTTTTCAAGTACAAATCTGAACGATAAGTCATTGTAGGGAGCGGCTACACCTTTCCAGGTAGTAAACCACCATGGGGTGTGATAGATCGCACCTCCACACAGTGAATGCGAACTTCGCAGAGCCGGGCCGGTGTATTATTTCACATCGAAAAAACCTACGTGATTGCGGAGGTCGCAGTATGGTGGAGCATTTTTCAAAATTCTAATTTATAATTAAGAGTAATAATGTATATAATTTATGTAATAATTATTAAAACTAATTATCGCAACGATAAGATAAAAGGAGGATAATATATTTAGAATATTTAAAAGCGTTAAATATTATTACTGTTAGTAATCACTCCACGAACGTCAGGGATGAAGTATAAAAAAATCTAATTGGTTAATAGATAAACCTCTAATTGTTTAGTTCTGTAAAATCGTAAAAAAAATTAAGAATAAATGAGAATAGAATATTAGTTTGAAGTGATAATATACGTCCACAAATGAAGGAGGTAAAACAGGATAATACACCAAGAGTTTTTTCTTATTCCATATACCTGTTCTGAAAATTGTAAACCTTTGTTTGTATAAGAAATAGAACTGATTAAATGTAAGTAAATATACGTTCCTTTGCAGTAATTTACTAAAAGAAGGCTTTTAAAAAGAAATGTAGGTGAATTAGAGCCGAAGAGAGTGATAGTATAAGCACGAGAAAGTATTAATGAATATACCAAAAGCGCGGTGCGCTCCGGCTGTCGAGTGCTGCGAACACGCGGGCTTCGCATGCTCCTCTGACGTCACACGTGAGCGCACGATCGAACGCACACGCGCTGCCTTCCTGGGCCCGCGACTCCGTCATTCCCAGTACTCCGCCTGCACCACCTGCGCATCGACGCCCACACTACTACTGCCATTTCGAGCATCTCGGCACAAGCACTGTCACTGGCACCACTTTCACCTTCACTTCTTCCATAACCCACACTTTTACCACAAACACATCCGCGACAAATACGAGCACCCTAAAATCATTCCTTCCACAACTGCTCCTAACAAACGACTCCTACCCTAAAGGCTTCTACCACCACCACCGTCCCAACCCTACCCACCCCTACATTTGCAACTCCTACCACTACGGCTTCTATCACAACTCCCCCTACTACAACTACTCCTACAACCACCCCTACCAATCCTATACTCCAACAACTATCATCATCCTTACCCTCTGTGTTCCCACTTTTACCGGAAATGATGGCTGAAGGAGTCAACTGATGTTATTGCAGTGTCCTATTAGAAGGTTTTAGATTAGAGACCGACGATGGTAGGATTTTCGACACTAGTTAGAGAGCAAGGTCGAATTCAGTCGCTGTCTGGTGAAATCTAGCGATCACCTGCTCTGATCGGTAGTTTTCCGTGGTTTCTCCGATCAACACCAGGCGAATAACGGGGCAGTGCGTTAGCAAACGGCCGACGTACAGCACGCGATCTTTCCTTCCTCTTCCTTTTCCTAACCTCATCCCATACTTACATGCACTGCAGTATCACACATGCGGGGGGATCGGTCGTGAGCTTAGAGTTTGCTCCAGATTCCCCGCTGGTACCTGGTTGGGGAAAACCTGACGGGTAGGTGGACGCCTGATTTTACCACCCAACAGGAGAAGATCATTGCCACCTCGTGAGGGAGAAAACATTCCCAACACTTTCGGGACTAATAAACTTAACAATTAACGGGCCCGGAATCATTAATTAATCAATGAATTAATTCCACTTCTACCGTTTCACCTTTCTATCAATTTCAACTCCACAATCATCTTTGCTATTTTCACCTTTGTTTTTCCATTAAGTCATCACTGTCACTAGAAGCACCTCTCTCGTCACATGAACATTCCCGCAGGTGCATCTGTTGGCGTCCTCAGAGTTGCAACATCTCGCTCAAAATCCCACCTTGCTCCGCACCCTCCAGGGGCTCCTTGCGAAAACAACGATCTTGGAAGAACAGTGTTTTTCTTCCATTACGGAGGGCGCTTTTGAAATCCCAAGTTTCGTTTGTATATACTTTCTCATTTGGAAGAGTAGAAGATTGCGAAAACAATCTAACCAGAAGATAGATACCCTCTGATTTTTTTATATTTGCAATGAATCAAAGGTCTTTGATTCTCTGCATGATGTTTGGTTCGTGCTAATATCAAATGTTATGATTCATAAAACAAATGTTTGCTACATACTTTTTAATTCATAATTTTAAGATATTTCAGAAATATAACATTATTAATGTATTAAAAACCTCTTCACAATGAAATTAATTCAAATAATACCATCTAAGTAAATGGGGTGTTTAAATCGCGAAAATTCATACGATTTTTTGTAATAATTTGTCTAATTTATGTACAAGGGACTTACATTTTGTATGTTTTTTCTTGCAGTTACTCTTGCCTAAAATTAATTTATTTAGTTGAAAATGACCGTGTGAATCAAAGGATGCTCTGAGCTTTCAAAACTATTTTATATTTTCCCATTGAGACAAGGTTTTATCCGAAATTGTGGACTTATTTTACGTGAGCATATTTTTCTTAAAATAGAAAAAGAAATTAACTGTAAATGTAAATATAAGCACAACATTTCACGGTCGTTTACATGTTAAATAATTCAACTTCAAGTGAAATATGCTCTGAAGAGATACACAATGTTAGACGAAACTTATTATATGAAAAAATAATGAGTTTGGAAGGCGAGAACATATTATTTGATTAAATATTTGTTTACGAAATGTATTTAGGGAATAACAGCAAAGGCAATTTTTATTTTGTCTCTCTTTGTTTCGTTCGGAATTAATTTATTTCATTCAAAGGTCACTGCTTGGGTATGGACAACATTATTTGTGTAAAATCAATGGTAACAATTGTAGACCAAAGAATATTGGCCTGGAAATTTTAATAACTCAGTGTTAACACAATGTGTAGCTTTAATTTTATTGTTTGTCGATGAAGGGCTCTCGAGTGATAAAGTATTGCTCCTTAAAATTTGTCAGGTGTGCGCTGCAATTAACAAACAAGTATTGTAGAGGACTATTCGTTTGAACAGTTTGCTATCGTAGCCAATTCACTTGAGTAATTTTTAAGAGAGAGAAAATATCTAATTGTGTAGATATTTTGCAGTAAATAAGTACGTGATATATTATTGCCACATTTTAGATGAGAATTATCTCTCAATATTCTTTAGTGGGGAATGAAGTACACATACAGAAATTCAAAATAGGTTAATTTTGGCTAATAATTCTATGCCCCAGGTTTTATATTAATGACTAGAAACCGTATTTATTGCAATAAAACAGCAAATTATGAATATTCACATTATTCATATTCTCCAAAATGTGTAAGAACAAATAGGAAATGTGTAAAATAAAAATTCATTTTAGTATTCAAAATTGCTGTATTCAAGTATTTTCCGAGTGAAGATCATCGTCGAACGGATTTTAACATGGATTGAAAACGGCTGGAAGAAAGTTCTATCTCTACAGAAGTAATTGTTCTGTAGTTTTCACCATTTATAAGAGTCTTATTTGTACTTTGTAATATAAAAAAACCTTCGTTGGATACACAATGTTTACGAGGAGCCAGTGTTGAACTGAATAGTAACACCGTGTAGTCAATGATGGATTCCCGATGGGCAGAAGGGTTATAACACACACTCCAAATCTCATAACGCGATAAGACAAAGACTGTAAAAATATTTGGTAGTTATTGATCGAGTTACGCATTGAATCTATGAAACATGAGCAAGGACGTGACTGAATTTACTTTTGCCTCGCAAACACTCCCACATTCTTTATTTCAAGGAGCAGGGGGGGTGGTAGGGTAAGCGCGGTAACATTTCATTGCTTTCTATGAAAGATAATTTCACTGAAATACATTGCAAACTAGTAGTATCTGAAATGTTCCGGTTAAAAAGTTGAAATGTATTAAAACGTAACGATATAGGTAAGAAATATAGTTTTGGGTAAAATATGTAAAAATGTGTAATACTAAAATTTGTAAAAATATCTAAAACAAAATTGATTTCAGTGCATTCAGAATGTCTTTTAAACTTATGTCTTATATAAAATGTCTGTCTGTCTCTTGTTCCTGTAAAAATATATATATATTTACATGAAAATCCGCTTCCTAATAAAGATTCATTTCTACATGACGAATGGCGTCAAAAATATCAAATATCCACATTTTATCCTCTGACATTACCTCACACCTAGACATTAGTTACTTACGTCAGCTCGCCGTGTTTCGATGACGTCCTCGTGAGGTATTAAGCCGAACTTCTCAGAGCCTAGCACGGGCGAATCAATCGGTAACAAATATCGGAATAACTCGACCTGTCAGATTCACCGAGGCGTGGCGATCGCCGTCCCCACCCCCACCCCCTGCCTGCCAGCGAAGACGCGTTATTTGCGCGGGGCGGCGCGGCGCGGCGCATTTGCGACGGGCAGGCGCTGCGGGGCGCGACGCCGCGCCGCCTCGCGCCAGTCAACTGCACGCGTTTGTTTTTGCCGCTCGCGCAGCGCGCGCCCGGGCATCGCGTGCCGGGCGGCCGCCCTTTGCGCGGGCCGGCCAACGCACGACCCGGCGCGGCTGCTTGTTTACGCCCTCGCCGCCGCCGCCGAGGCGAGGGCGACGCATCTCGCGCAGTTGTTGCTGGCATTTTACATCTTTCGCGTGCGCGTATTCGCTCCCGCTTTGCCCAAAAACTGTGTCGCGGTGGGCAAAGGCAGAGGCTGCGTTGATGCAGGATTCGCGTCGCAGCGACGGAACTCGTACGTTTTACCGTACCAGTGATAGATAGAGCCACTCTAGCTAATAGATCCTTCATTTTTATTGTGCGGGCCTGTAAATTATTAATGAAGAAGTTGAGAAATATTCGAAAATCAATTCAGTTAGACAGTATTTATTAAACACAAAAATTTTGAAAATTTGTTGTTTTTTTCTCTACAAGATGTACTATTCTACATACGAAGAAAAGATAGAGGTATTGGGGATAAGAGTAGTCAAGAGAAATAATGCCAAAATATTGATAAAAATCATTTAGAGTTTTGAAGAGGGATAGAAAAAAAAGGATCAGATTTGTACCATGTAGAGGAACGAGAAAATAAATACAACGTGAACGAAGACCTATTAGAATACCAAAAAATAAGTAAAATCGGTGAACAGGAAATGAATGCATTGAGTCTTTAACCTGTCCCAAACCGGTCATATTAGAGAAGAAAAATCTTCTTTTTGGTTACTCTTGCTTTTCAAGTGTTAACAATTTTGTTGGCAACGTGACAAAAGACTTTTGATACAGTGTTAATGTTTTACCAATATTAAATTATAATTACAAACACTAAATGACAGTCATTGGCCGTTTATCATTCTCCATCATAATCAAATATTTATTATTACGCCTAATGTAAAATATTTTCTTTAAAATATAAATTGAAAAGACCTATTGGAAAATTGGTTAACCGGAGCCTGATTTTTCTCGGTATACTGGAACCACATGACCATTATTTCTAGAGATGCATAAAGATAAACTCACGTCTTTCTCAGTTACCTTTTCTGCACAGACGATCTTTGTCAAGTGTCGCTCTTTCGCACCTACCTAGAACAAGAGACAAAATTAATGTAAGTAAAGCACAGAGAATGTGAAACAATAGAAATGTATAGTTTTAATACTATTTTCGTTAGTATTTACTTTTCCTTATAAACATTTTATACTGCGACAACCTAATTTAATAGTTGAGACATATACAAATGTTGCTAACCAAATTAGTTTAAACATTTAATCTTTATTTTTACCAGAACAATTTTAGAAAAAAATATTTATATTGTATAATACTATTTCACAATAACGCAATTTCTCTCTTTATTTTCCATTAGGGTAAGAGTCTTATGAATAGCAAGATTGGTTCAAATAAAATATTTCAGTTTATAATGTTCACAAAACATGAGCCGCTCAATCACTCGCAAATACACAAATTAACATGCAGAAATAAAACCCACCAAATTAATGTTTGCATATTCTCAACATCAGGGTCATTTGTATTTCGCGCGATCGAAGCCAAAGAGTGGGAAGTGGCATGAAGTGAGCGTTTGGAGGGCTGTAGCTCTTCGAATGTTCTTTCAAGTGGGGCCAACTCGGCACAGTGCAACGACCGCGTCTCAGCGATGATCGATCCTCAGGTCGACAGCTCGCGGCTTTTGGCCTGGTCAGATTTCGCTCTTCTCCGTTCTCTCCGCTTACACATTATTCGCGCAAAGTGAACTGTTCATTGCAATTGTTCTCCTTAGCACATAGGAGAGTGTATTTGGAAGTTTTAATGTAACACACATTCTACACTCAAGTGGTGAAAGAAGAATCCTTTTGAGAAATGCGCAGACATCACTGGAAACAAATTTCCCCTTCACACGTTCACGTCAAGTTCGCTGAGCTAGGATTTTTATACATGTTTCTCAACAGAATTGCTCAACGTGTTTAGATTTAAGTTATTTTAAGTAGTATTGTGAATTCGATTAAGCGTACTCTACATATTTCTAGTTAAGAGTAAACTCATCTATGTAAACTCATTTAAGCAATATTTTAAAAAAAATACTCAGACAATACTTTAAAGCAAAGTAAGCAAAAGACTATTTAAAGATATACTTGTATTCCGTCGGAGGCTAAGGTTGTTTTGCTCCTGACTTGTGCATCAGCCCATCTTTTGAAATAGATATCTCATAATCATGTCAACTTTCTCTTTGTTCTTTTCTCTGAAAATTGGGACATAAAAATGACTCCATTTCCAAATAATATGTGAAAACAACATTACAGTAATGCATGCTGATAATTTAGGAGAGAAGAAACAAAAGGTTTGCGGCGGTTGGCTCTTGAATTACCCGCATCGAATCAGGAGGTTTCAATTAGTAGATAGTGGTAAAAAATCTTCCTTAATTAACTCTACTTACTTACTACTTCCTTAGTAAATAGTGGATAATTATTCCTTATTCTTTAACTATACATACAGCTATCACCTTGGTTTCGTAACCAATGACTTACATTATTCACAGCAAAATCAGCATTCTCACTTTAACGGGCTTTCTGTCATCGATGATACCCAATTAACAAGCATAAGCATGGTTGCTGGCGTAAAATCATCCTTGTTCACGTACTTCCCATAAGTTGTCACTAAAACAATGTACCCCATAAGTACTTCCCATAAGTTGTCACTAGAAAATGTGAAACATATATTTTATTGCCTATCACGTAGACGCACTTCCTAATATCAGACATATTACGGTCAAGTTACGAACTAATCTAGAGTGGTAGGATGAAAAGACCAATGCCTGTGGTATTCCTATCAGGTCTGAAAATAAGTAGAGCACTGAAATCTGATTATTTGTGTATTATATATCGCAAGCGTGCATACATTTCATGTAAGTTACAACGCTATTCTATACTTTTATATCCTCTATGTTTAATCTGCTCTCACTAAACGGGTAAACGTTGCGTGAGTAACATCAATGTTTCAAAATCACTGTCCTTTCTCATTTTCACTTTGGTGAAGAACTTTAATGGTTGCAGTGAATAATAAAATATGAATTTCTTGTCAAAGGGCTGATTATTCAAGAAGTGATTTATTGTTTTACCTTTAGTGCAATGTGTTTATTCATAGTATTATCAAGGCATAAAAGGTCATGTGTAGTACAAGGAGGGGGAGGAGGGATTCCGGAGCATGCCACAAAAATTGGGGTTGTATTAAAGCTTTTGGTGATTTTTATAAGTTAATAAACTTATAAAACTAATAATATACATGCTCAGTCATTTAAAAGTAGTAGAACAACAATTGCACGTACTATCTCTATATTTTCTAAATTTTCGAAAATTCAGAGAGCTCAACGAAAATTAGACCCGCGCCATTCTTGTATGCGTCCTTTCTTGTATACAGCTTTAAGAAAAAAGTTGAAGCAGTTTTTGAAGAAATGTTTTTGTAGAAATTTCATTAATTTCAAACACAAATTACGCAAAATCTACTCATATTTTTTGAAAATGAACATGATATTTTTTTAAAAGCTGAAATTTTACAACAGACTTTGCCTAAGGTCAAAATCTTGTTCTTCAATTCTGTAGTTTTGAAATGTTAACTATATGCATTTTTCGAAAAAAACATGTTGCCAAAACAGGATTAGCTCTTTATTTTTACCGTACCACTACACATACAAGGGAAAAATTTAAGGAAAAAATTTAGTATTATTTTAGAGAAAAGTTTACACAATTAAAAGCCTGCCTGTATTTCGGGCACAATTACGCAAACATTACATATATTTTCGAAAAGTTGTACCTGACCTTATTTGAAGACCTGTCTTTAAGGCACATATTTTGCTAAGGAAAAAGCCTCTATCTTCAATATAATGATTCTAGGAAACAACCAGATAAAATTGCACTTTTGCAATTTTCGAATATTCTGGGATTTTACCGAAAAACGAGACCTAAACGCTTCTCTTTAGCGCTCTTTACGCTATCCGAGCGTAAGGTTAAATCAAAACCTTGGGTGCCAATTCTGAAGAAATTTTGAAAATGCGGTTGAGATTTAATGCAAAGGAATCCCAAAAATCGAATTATCCTTTGAAAATCCCAAAGTTCTGAGTTCATTCATATCGATCGGAGAATATCAGTAATAGAGAAAATCGGCTGAACAATTAATATGCTATCGTTGATCACAGATGGAAAGACAGACGTCTTGCCGTCTGGATTTTTCGGTATCAGGTACCCACAAAACATGGATTCTGGCTACCTTCTTATGTGTTAGAGGAAGTTACTTACTTTATGTAGCAAGTAGTTCTTTCCACTTTTTGTTACCGGGGTCCGGGAATTAGTGATTTTCTTCCGAAAATTCGGACGATCACATAACTTTCTCTTCTTGTGAAGTAAGTGCGAGAATGTAAAAATATACGATAGTGAGGGTCCATCGTTGTATTTCATGCTTCATACAAAACCAGTGATTTGTCGTCATCACGGGATGTTAGAAAACACGATTCAAAAATTATTTTAAGCTGTTTAGTGTAATTAAGATCGCTTTACCTAATAGTTTCTTTATGATGCGTTTTATAAATACTAATTGTTGGTAGTGGTCTTAATCAGTATTTCAGAATAATAATATATTTACAAATATTTAGTTACAAACTTTCTAAGAAAACGTATATGGGCAAAATCATTCTTTCATTATTAAAAATAGTAATATTTAGTGAATATGTAAGAATGTTTATTTTGATATAAACGCTGCAAATTAAGAATTGTTAGAATTCTTCGGTACATGTTTAGGTAATTGAGAAACGCTAAATTTCCTCATCTCTATGTTCAAGACATCTGAGACGTAATTCTAATTGAACGCTGCCAACATTTTTTTCTGGGAAACCGTTTTCGTTGGCTTTACAAGACAGTTGACATGCGCGGCTCAGCGTGATGGATGAGAGCTCGCTTTGCGATAGCTCTAACATTTCCGTCTGGGATATCGCGTTCAGTCGTGGCAATTCGTTCTAACATTCATGCATAACGTATGCATCTCTAGCACATAAGACTTGCGCAACTGCGTTCGTTGATTTTTATTTCGCTTCAGCAAGCCAATTTCTCAGTGAATCCTTCTAGGCGTTCTTGTTTAAACAACATTTCTAAATTCGAATTGCACAAAGAAATTGCTGATGAAACTTGGTATTAATATCATTTAAAAAATCTTTAATAATTAAATTTTTTTAGTAAAAATGTGTGCATCAAAAGTGCTTAAAAATAATGCCTGTCTATTTTTATATTTTCTCTCTCTATTTTGTTCTCTGACAAGAATGTAGTTCAAACAATACAGTTTCAAAAGAATGAATAATATTTTTACTACATTATTTCGTCATTTCCATCACATTCATCAACTCATTTTTAGCAGTTATTGCATTTTTCTAAAATTAATAAAATAAGTTATTACAATTCAACATTGGCATTATACTGAATTTTTTTAAAGTATTTTCAAAATGTATTCCCTCATTTGATTTAACAGTACTCTAACTAATAGATTATATTTGTATTAATTCATTCCTTTCGTATATTCAAAATGATGGTGAATATCACAAGTGGCTAGTAAGATAAATATGATGTACAAATCTATAACACAACATTAATAACTCAATTTCTTCTTCAATTTAAACAATAATTCTTTATGTATTAGATTTTAAGGAAAAACAACTTATACAAAAAAGCACAGCACCGTGCATCGCAGTACAGTGTTTAGCTTCGTTCAGTCCAGTAAGAGAGAGATACCAGCTGCTGCTGCGTGCAGTCGCATGAGCCGCCGTGGAAGGCATTCCGTGTCAGAGGCCGTGCGTGACCCTCGAGTAGCATTTCGAATTCCAGGAAGGGTGAGCAAACCGGCATGCATGGACACGTTATGTTCCCCAACAACTGGTGCAATGCTTCACTCCCCCTGATCATGTCACAATTTATTTCACAATTGTACTGAGGGTGTGTAGTGGATCGAAACCTCGAGTGGCCCAATGGTCGAATGACGTTGATTTATTTAATGACTCTAAGCATTTCTCCCTGTTTATCACGCATAATTATATTTTCCCCTCTAGATACCATTCATAAGTTGGTATTCAAATGCACTCGAAAAGGAATAAAAATCACGAGAGAAGAGCGAGGCAGGAACCTTCGAATTTCCTTCAATAATAAGTTTTCTTTGGTGTAGCTATGTAATTAGATCACATGGCAATTTACTGCCTACATAAATAGGATATTTATTGCCGAATAGATCTCTAGGGTTTATGCAAAAATCCATCCGCCGATTGGTGCTTGATCGAGGAGGCCCTTGCCGTGCCCGACGCTGTTGCGTTTTTGTGAAGCTCGGAGGCGCTCGGGGCCGCCGGCCCGTCCTGTCGGTTGCATCCGGTCGCCTGGCTCTTAGCACTGGATGCTGCGTCCTGTCTTCTGCTCTTGGCGTTTTCAGAGCATTGAACAAATCCTGATGTCTTTCGAATTCGGAAAAATTACTTTCTAACTTCGTGTTTGTCGTTCATATTCACCACCATGTATTTTTCGTTCGTTTAAATCATTGAGTGTCTTGGCATTACATTTTTTCAGTTTGACGTTTTCAGTTTACTGCAG